>JAOTNS010004037.1:0-275871 GCA_028476615.1 Culter alburnus | reverse complement strand
TGGGCTCTATGTGTTCTGTGCGGGTCCTGTGTACTGGTGGACAACTGGCACAATGCTTGAGACCAGCAGACGTCATGTCATGACCCCAAAAGGACACCCGTACCTAAATCCAGAGTCCCCTCGTCAGCATCCTGACGAATGGAGATTGCTTCTGACTATCTGTCCATGTGTGGAAGATTACCAAATTTGTCTATTTTTCTTAGCCAATTAGATTCATTCAACCTGAAGTAATGACATAGTTAGTTGACTCTGTTAGAGTATACCCGCTGTAAATTTTACATTCCCAGAACATTCTCAGAACATCCCCACTGGTGTTAGGGACGTTGACTAGTAACGTTCCCAGTATGATATGTTCTCAGAATGTCCCTGCTGCCCTTGTCAAAAAATTGAATTGAAAATTAGAGCTAAACTGACTAACAAAATGGCTGTTCAACAAAAACTATTTTTTTTAAATGTCTAACAAAAAAAGCTCTTTACAGATAATTCCTGGATTAATATTATGAAACCTTTTCTTTAAAATGCAAATCTATTGCAATAAGTCATTAGCTGACAACAGCACATGCATGAGCTAATGTAACTGCTGTATCACTGCATCAGCAACTACACAGTTAGTGCAGTCTTTAAATAAAGCAACATGCAGCAGAACATCAGTTTTTCTGGATCATCACTCACTGAAGCACAGGCTCTACTCTCCAGCGCATGGTAACCTCACAAACACAGATACAGAAAGAGAACATTAAAGGTACAATTTGTGATATTTTTTCCGCTAGAGGTCGCTAGAAGCCTTCAAAACAAAGGCTATTTGATACGCCAAGTTTTAGAGCGGGAAACTCCGGGACTGTGGCTCCATCTCACGGACGGTGCAAAAGAATAGGGATTGGAGTCCTGGAAGAACTCATGTTCGTGGATGCTATTATTAACGTTACTGTAGTAGTAGCAAGCAGGCCGAGTGTTGCGGGAGCTGAACGAGGATTGGAGCGATTGATCAACACACGCCTCAGAGCGCGGGACTTTTATTTATGACACAGTCGCCGGCGCCGCTTATGCTTTTCGGTGATTTTTACGGGAGCTGTCCTTTCGACCTTGTCGAAGAACATCAGCAGATGTAAACAGTAATTATGTTCCATAAAAGTAACACAATCCACAATAAAACGTGCAAGTAGTAATAAGGAAACTGCCTTGAAGCAAGATAGTGGTTTGCTGACCGCTAGACACTACTTCCCATTGTCCACGGCACTGTTGTCATGTGTGTTTCTACTTCAGTAAGGCGGTAACAAAGGGTAACTGACGTCATTGGGACAGGCGGCTGCACTCCCCGTGTCCTGTTTAGAATGGGAATTTCTCATGATTTACAAGTAGTTGAAAACATTAGAGATATTTAGTAATCAGCGGCGCCAAAATATATAACACTAGCCTAGTGGTTTTTGGATATTTTACTGCAAAAATTTTACATATGTATCTTGAAACTAACAGAATGCTTAACGGTACTGTCATATAATTAGATATCATCAAAAGGTTGTTTTTATTTCACTATTCCATTCAAAAAGTGAAACTTGTATATTATATCCATCAGTACACACAGACTGATATATTTCAAATGTTTATTTTCTTTTAATTTTGATGATTATAACTGACAACTAAGGAAAATCCCAAATTCAGTATCTCAGAAATCAGAATCATTGTGAAAAGGTTTCAATATTTGGAAGACACCTGTGCCACCTCTCCACATCTAATCAGCTAACTTAACCAAAACACCTCAAAGGCCGTTAAATGGTCCTCTGTAGTTCTGTAGGCTACACAATCATGTGGCAGATTGACTGACAGTTGTCCAAAAGACAACCATTGACAGCCACCTAGGCATAAGGGGTGCAGACAACAAAGGTCATTGCAAAGAGGCTGGCTGTTCACAGAGCTCTGTGTCCCAAGCATATTATAGAGAGCGCAGGGAAGGAAAAGATGTGGCAGAAAAACTTGTACAGCAATAGGATAACCGCACCCTGGAGATATTGTGAAAACAAACCCATTAAAAAATGTGGGGGAGATTCACAAGAGTGGACTGCAGCTGGAGTCAGTGCTTCAAGACCACTACGCACAGACCGTATGCAAGACTGGGTTTCAGCTGTCCGCATTCCTTGTGTCAAGCCACTCTTGACAACAGACCAGCGTCAGAAGCGTCTCACCTGGGCTAAAGGACAAAAAGGACTGGACTGCTGCTGAGTGGTCCAAAGTTATGTCTCTGATGAAAGTAAATTTTGCATTTCCTTTGGAAATCAGGGTCCCCGAGTCTGGAGGAAGAGAAGAAAGGCACACAATCCACGTTGCTTGAGGTCCAGTGTAAAGTTTCCACAGTCAGTGATGGTTTGGGGTGCCATGCAGTGCCGGCCCTAGCCTCTTTGGCGCCCTAGGCAAGATTTTTTTTGGCGCCCCCTTATATTGCGATTTATCCAAAGGGGCGAATCTAGAATATTATTTATAGGGTGGCAAAGGGTGGCATGAGGTCTATGAGGGTGGCAATACCAAAGCAAGCGCTCATGCATAGTTTTTGGAGATTTATAGCCTTACATACACAATTGTGTTCACAAACATTGCATTACCAGAAAGTATCTATATACTGTTTAAAATTAATAAATAAAAAAAATTTCAATATCCATCTTGTCACCAAGTAAATAAACTATATGAAAAACTTCTAAATGAGTCTGAACTTGTATCACTAAAGGAGATGACAACAGAACAATTTTTGAGTTTCTGTTATTAACAGAGGTGGGAATGTCTGTGTGTGTTCACCCAGAACCCCTATCAACTACATACTCTAGCAACACCCCAGCAACTGCATAGTAAGAGCCTAGCAACCACCCAGAATCTCCTAGCAACACTTTAGCAATCATCCAGAACATATATTCTGGACTAACTGACCAAAGTTCTTACATTTTTTAAACAAGACTTGAAGTTGGGTTTATGACAAGCCAACCTAAATTTGTCCTTCAAACTTTTCAGTCTCTATTGTTTTTCTTGATTGCTAATGCACAATTCATGAAACAATTCAACATTTTCTCACAGCAAAATACAATATCAAAACTATACACCAACTTGCACAAACCTCAAACGTCCAGGTCAAAATAAAATGTTCTAGTCAAAAACTTATTCTTGTCTGACAAAATCAAACTTTGGCATCAGACACACAAACATAACAATACACAGACTACTGCACTGCCCAGTGAACATTAGTGAGATCAATTCATATAACACTAACAAAAATACCTTTTTCATTTTACTATTATAAATTGATCTTGCAGTAGATGAAAAGCATGAGAAAAATAAGTATGAACTTGGTATGCACCAAATTACAGTAAACTGTCAATTGCAGTAAAAGTAAATTCAGCATCCTCTGCACATTTGGCTAAATTTCATTACAGTATACAGTACTATAGCAGTGTATTGGTCTTCTGACACAAGACTATATCCCTAGGCAATCATTTCTCAGCGCTGCAAAAAATACAGTACATAAATGGTTACAAAGAAAGTTGACAATCACAACGTGAAATTTCCCTCATCTAAAGTAGCCTACATGGTACTGTTTTAAGTTTAAAACCCCTGTAAATTATTCTTTCAGCTCTCTCTCAGATTTTGACTGGTGTGTGTCATCAGTTTTGCTACCTAATATTGTCATTGTTAAATGTTTTGAGAAATGTGTCTTTGTTTTGATAAATTAACGAATGGTTTGGGAAACTGGACCAACTGAATCACTTCTAATGTGTTAGCAATCGAGAAAAACTAAAATACGTTTAGATTCTTACCCCATCTCTGCTATTAGTTTCTGTGATCGGTATCTCCGTATTGATTTCATGTTATTGGTTCGTCGGATGGCAAAAATAGGCTACCTTTATCCATGATGAAAGTGGAGCGGGCGGTCGCTGAATCAGCTCGCAAAAAATTACGAAAATTAATCTCAGACATATTCGGATGGGACTACATTTCTCACAGGACTTCTGAGTTAGCCAGGAAGCAGTAATTTTAATAAATATGGAAAAAAATCGTAAGTGAACTTGGCTGCGCTGTGTTTTTGACTCTCAAAGAACCGGTTCATAAGAGTCATTAATAAAGCACACTGGGCGCGCTGCGTGCAACCATCATGCACAGTTTACTGAAAGACGTGCTTTCTTGCCATTACTTTGCGTTACGCAATTTTTTTAGTCATCATATTGAAGTGCCGCTCCTGAAAAGCAGTACTTGAAACACTGCTTATTTTATTCTGTGATAATTTTGTGATAACCCCGGTAGATCCTCCCCTGTCCACGCATCCGGCCTCTTTGGCGCCCCTAGCGAGATTGCGCCCTTAGCATTTGCCTATACTGCCTATATAACGGGCCGGCTCTGAGAGCACTTCATGCTTCCTGCTGCTGACCAACTTTATGGAGATGCAGATTTCATTTTCCAACAGGACTTGGCACCTGCACACAGTGCCAAAGCTACCAGTACCATGGTAACCCTGTATTTAATTGGCCAGCAAAGTCGCCTGACCTTAAGCCCATAGAAAATCTATGGGGTATTGTGAAGATGAAGATGCAATATGCAGAGGTGGAAAGTCCAGGGGTCAGAAAGTAAAAGTCCTGCCATATTTTTATTCTATCCATTGAAGCCGTGTTAAAGTTAATGAGATAAATAAGTGTTTAATTAAGTGATGATTGACCATTATGGAAGACACCTTATGTTAGCAGAATCTCCAAAGGAGAAAATCACAATTTTTAAGACACCATCACAGAGATTGGGGTTTGCTTTAATTGGGCTCTTGGATGATCAGGTGGTGTTAGTTCTGTTTACACATAATCATTATTTGACCTGAATCACAGAACTCATTTAGAGCCTAATCTCTGAGTTAGATTTACATTATTTATTACAGCAGCACTGTGATTCTACAGCAGAAGATCAGAATATGTTGCTTGTAACCATCATTGAGATTCACAGCCTGATTCTTGATGTCTGTGTGTGCCTACAATAATTTTTTTTTTTGGGGATCAGTGCAACTTTTAAAAAAAAAAGTTTTTTTCTTCTGCTGTAGAATCACAGTGCTGTAATCAATAATGTAAATCTAACTCAGAGATTAGGCTCTAAATGAGTTCTGTGATTCAGATCAAACAATGATTATGTGAAAACACAACCAACACCACCTAATCATCTTTTGCCTTTGTGCTTGTCTGGTTTGTTATAACACAGTTAAAACTGCCCAAACAAAACAATATTAAAAAGTCAAGGGTCAAGAGCCCAACTAAAGCAAACCCTGATCTCTGTGATGGTGTCTTAAAATTTGAGATTTTCTCCTTCACTGATTCTGCTTGTTATTATCAGGTGTCTTCAATAATGATCAATCATCACTCAATTAATTTTCTCATTAACTTTAACACTGCTTCAGTGGGTGGAATAAAAATATGGCAGGACTTTTACTTTCTGACCCCTGGACTTTCCACCTCTGCTCATAACACGTGAGCATGCCACAGACTGATCGACTCCATGCCACGCCGCATTGCTGCAGTAATTCAGGCAAAAGGAGCCCCAACTAAGTATTGAGTGCTGTACATGCTCATACTGAATTTGGGATTTTCCTTAGTTGTCAGTTATAATCATCAAAATTAAAAGAAACATTAAACATTTGAAATATATCAGTCTGTGTGTAATGAATGGATATAATATACAAGTTTCACTTTTTGAATGGAATTAGTGAAATAAATAAAATAAGTAAATAACAACTTTTTGATGATATTCTAATTATATGACCAGCACCTGTACATCTCTGCATCTTCACTTATCACAAACCACTCTGACTTTGTTTCTTTCATACAAATCTTCTTGAGGTGACCAGATGAGATTGGCTGAAATTCGGGACGGGGGGGCGGTGGGGGGGATGGGGGGTGTCTGCGGTCTGGGGTGACGGGCTTCTATGATATTAGGCTGCGTAGCCTATAATAAAAGATAATGAATTTCAAACCTGAACCAAACATATTTTTATTCAAAGATCAACAGTCTGTCATTAGTCTTTAGTCTGCCACAAAAAAACAACATTAAAATCATGAACTTAAATGTCATTGTGAAAAGAAAAACCTTTCTGTATAGCCTAACGCTAATAAGCTTAAAGGGCATATTGCAGGTTAGAGCTTCAGTGATTCAATGTATAGAAAAATAATGTATTAAATAGATTTTCTTGAAAAAACATGTATAAATACGCTACATAGGCTTCTGGAGTCGTTTTTTGTGAGAGAATTTTACTTCCGCATCTGAAAAATGCCAAATCGTAACTCAAGGGAGCGCGATCAATATAAACAATAGGAAAAGGAAAAATGAGGAAAAGGAAATGGATCGCAATGACAGTTTGGAAGCTGAGGAAATTGTAAATGTTTATTCATACTCGTATCACAAACCACAGCCATACAATTAGCCTGCTATGTGTTCAAGAGAGCAGGGACAGGCCAGGATTAGACAGAATAACGGTCAAAAAATAGACAAACTGAGCTGTTGTGTGAGGAGAAGCAGTGGAGAACAGGGCCGAGACCGGTGTTAGCTTAGCTAATGATATGTGCTCAGATCACAATATTGTACAGATTATTATCATGAATCAGGCAATAGCAAAGCTATTGGTCATCTAGGAGTAACGTTATTGATTACTAATAACCCTTGATCAGGCCTATGTCACACGCGTTAATATCCGTCCAGTCCTGGCGCCACAATGCACAGTACTACTAAAAACTGTTTTGTACCTTTAACATATACTGACAACCACCATAATAACACAAGTGTTAAAAGAGAAAGCCACATGAAGAATCAGCGTTCATTACAAGCAGCTTATCCACTAGCTGAAGTGTTTACTATTATAAAGAAGGTGTACAGAGTCATTCACGCAAACGCAAAACACCATCATGGTAACCCACAACATTTCTGTAATGCAATAAGCATTCATTAAACAACAGAAGATGTAAAATAAAACCCTAATGAACATAACTGATAACAACAAACTATTAAGAAACATGATTATTTAAACAAAATACTTTCAAATGTGGAGTGTCACACAGGAAATTGTGGGAACATCAGTTTACAGATTTTGACTGTAAATTACACATTGATTTTGTCTTTTTTTTTACTTATAAAAAGTCTTTTTATCTTTCATATTGACGTAAAGGATCTTGATCTCCGTCTGCTGCCTATCCCACTGAAAATGAACTGGGATCTCGTGGTTGTACTGTAAAATGCACCCCCTGACCAAGGGCATAATGTATATTAATAAAATAAAGTAATAACGAATAAGTAAATACAAACAAGCTGGACAATGTGCCAAAACAGCCAAGCCACCGGGATTTCACTTTTCCCAGCTGCTCGCGATGGCCAGTCCGAGACTGCCTTATATTTAGCACAGTTACTAATTAATAATAAAAATGATAGCACTTTGGGTGAAAAAGGTCATCCTCTGTGTTCATTCTTTTAAACTACTCCTCAACATACATGCAGTAAATAAAGTAGTTACATCAATGAGATGACAGTAGTCCGCAGCCACACCCCCGTGCTAATGGTACAGCCCATGGCGCAAATTACAAGACAAAAAATGGAAAAATAGAAAATCGGTTAGATTTTATTTATTCAAATGGTTGTTTCTAAAGTTATAATTTAGCAGAAGTAATACTGAAAAAAGGGGGAAAAATGGCAAATATCCATTGATGATGTAACCAAAAAACAAGAAAAATGAACGTCTGGTTTCAATTTTTCATTTTTGCATTTGCATTGTATAGTCTGAAAATTGAATTGTGAAGCGTTACACGGACCCAGGCGTTCATTTTTCTTGTTTTTCGGTTAGGCCTACATCATCAGTGGATATTTGCCATTTCCCCCCCTCTTTTTAATTTTACTTTTGCTAAATTATGACTTTAGAAACAGTAATTTGAATAAATGAAATCTAACCGATCTTCTACTTTTTTTGTCTTGTAATTTGCGCCATGGGCTGTACCATTAGCACGGGGGTGTGGCCGCGGACTACTTTCATCTCATTGACGTAACTATGACAATCAGGGTATCTTCCATTCATTCATGTTTTGATTTGATATTGAAATCAGAAAAATGAGAAAACTGCACTTTTTTTCGTTTTTCATTTTTAAAACGAAAACGAAAAAACTAAAAATTGGCTTGATTTTTCTTTTTTCGTTCTGGGGTTGGAAACAAATAACCAGTTTGAATATTCGATCTCTACATGTGGGCGGGAACGAAACGCCTCTTTCCGCTGATTGGTCAACCAGACGTCAAACCATGTCGTCATCAGTTGTTCATCGTTTCAGCTCAACAGAATAAAAGTCCCTCGCTCTACAGCTGTACTGATTCTTAACGCGTTTATTCTACTACATTTTATCTCTTTCTCATCAAATAGCCAGACTAGTGAATGGCTTGACACAAATCGTTCTGATGCAGAGTCAGGACTTAATTCTGTGTAGACATTAATTCATCTCAAGAAATATTAGTTTATCTCATAAATATTAATTTACTTTGCAGCTGCACACAACTACCCCCAGCCTACAACTTTGATACATTGAGTGTAAAAATGTCTTTTGTTTTAGACAACATGGGATGGAATTGAAATGATAGATAGGCTATGAAAAAATTTTATTCTAAAAAATAACTATTCTATTTTGAGTATTTTTTTTTTCATAGAGAAGTGTAGGACATGTCAAATGTCAAATATTCAGTTATCCTTCTGTTTCATAATATATGTATATAATAGGCAACATGCTATTTTTTCCTATTCTTAAAGCTATAACTTTTGTTTAAGGCAATATTCTGAGTTTATTTCATTAATATTGAGTATTAATGAATGTCACACAAACCGGTGTTTTAATTTCTCTGCCGACTAAACTTCCAATGCATATCAGAACCATTGTGTGACTGATTCCTAGCGCACAGAGCAGTGTTTCATTCCTGAATGAATCAGAGTCTTTGAACAAATCAGTTGACTGAGTGATTCAATGGCCCAAAAGATTATAGAGATCCAATTGATATATTCTTGAATGAATCAGCGTTTTGAACGAATCGCTTAAATAAATGACTCAATCATTAACACAATGACTTGCTGACACCTACTGGCGACATTAATTTCATAATCCAATTATCGTTTCATTTTGTCATTTAAAATTTTCTGTATTCAAAATGATGTGTAAAACATTAATATCATTACATTATGCATTTGTAATTTGTACACATATACTGCCCTCTCTGAGCAATCTAACAACTCATAAATCTAAAAACAACTTCAGGTGCTGCTTCTTTGACACCTCTGCAAGCCTTTGTTTGATACTGATTTAATTGGTAACAACCTATAGCATCATATTATTGTAATTTCAATGACTAAATTTAAGAACTTAACATTAAAGAAAGCATACATATTTAATAAGATTAGGAAAAAAAATCCTAAAATCCCCTGTAAATCAATTAATCAATTTAATAAATTTCAGTTAATTTCTGACACAGACAGATGACAATAAATAGGCTATAAAATACTCTTTATCTCATTATTGTTAGTGTTATTTCAGGGTTTTGATATATAGCCTAATATTGATAAAGTATAACTGATATCTTCTTAAGAGAGCACTATTATGGTTATTTTTTAACACTGTTTTAACATTTTTCCCTTTACTTATTTATTTACTTTTTTAAATGTGTGATAGCCTATTTCAAATGGGCATAAACGAGTTCACCTCCATCATCAAATCATCCAATTCGCATTTTAAGTCCATCTCTCTATAGCACCGCTTTGATGAACTAATAACATGTAATATATTTTCATATCTGTCATATTTCAAATTCATCCCAGATCCCAAAACTCAGGGTGTTGTCTAAAACAAAAGTTATGACTGCTGCATATTTACATCGGCTACTGATTTGCACTTTTTAATTCAATGTGTGCCTATACATTCGCTGCCCAGTGCGTTGAGCAGCTTCGCTATTTTTATAGTTGGTCACTTCAATAAAACGGGCATTGTGCCAACGTTGTAGAATGGGGGTAGTTGTGTGCAGCTGCAAAGTAAATTAATATTTTGTGAGAAAGAGATAAAATGTAGAATAAACGCGTTAAGAATCAGTACAGCTGTAGAGCGAAGGACTTTTATTCTGTTGAGTGGAACCGATGAACAACTGATGACGACATGGTTTGGCGCTGGTTGACCAATCAGCGGAAAGAGGCGTTTCATTCCCGCCCACATGTAGAGATCGAATATTCAAACTGGTTATTTGTTTCCAACCCCAGAACGAAAAAAGAAAAATCAAGCCAATTTTTTGTTTTTTCGTTTTCGTTTTAAAAATGAAAAACGAAAAAAAGTGTGGTTTTCTCATTTTTCTGATTTCAATATCAAATCAAAACATGAATGAACGGAAGATACCCTGATTGATACCCTGATTTATGACAAGCCGTTTTGACTTTTATTCATTCTCAGGATATGAATTCTTGATATCAACAATTCAGTTCTTGAGAATAGGAATTACATTTCCACTAGTAACAATGTTAATTCTTGATCAACATTTGAATTTCCACTAGTAAAAACTAGAATTCTTGATATCTGTAATTGTATTTTCACTAGTAAAATGTCACCATAGGCTGCCATTCAAATTCAATTGTTGATATCAAGAATTGATTTCTTACTAGTTGAAATTCCAATTTCACATATCAGAAATGCAGTTCTTACTAGTAAAAATGAAGTTTTTACTAGTGGAAATGTAATTCCTGATATCAACAATTAAGTTCTTGATATCAACAACTGATATCCTGAGAATGAATAAAAGTGTAGGTAAGGTGCGTTAAAAAATAGTTTTGACGCAAATTGACAGAGGTTCGAATCTGCCTTTTGTGTAGGCTGGTGAAATGGTGACATGAAAAGAAAGGACTTTATGTTACTATTTTTGATAATTATGCAGCATTATGAAAAAAGTCTCTTAAACTCATCCTGCATTTATTTGATAAAAAACAGCAATATAGTGAAAGATGATTACAATTTACAGTGATGGTTTTCTATTTTAATATACTTTTAAATATAATTTATTCCTATAATTTATGCTGTTCTTTTCTAACGTTTTATTCATCAAAGAATCTTGGGAAAAAAAGTATCACAGGTTATAAAAATATTAAGCAGCACAACTGTTTCTTGCAAAAATATAACATTATGTTTTTTTTTTGTTTGTTTTTTTTACATTGCCCCTTTTTTACATTTGAGCCCTGCCCCTGAGGAACTCTCTGCATGTCCCTGTCCATTATTATTGCATACCGTTTAATGTACAACAACACTAATGTACAAATATTATCTGACACTATTTATAGGTAGCCTGGAAATATAGCATCTAACTACTATGTGCACTTATTGCAAAGACAATACTTTTTTATAGGGCAAATAGAATATTTAGCTTTTTTCACTTAGTGTAAGTAGCATATAAGAAATGGTGCTATTTTCACTTAGTATAAATAGAATCTATTGCTATTTCACTTAGTGCAAAATTAAACGTACCCTGGAATATCCAATCTGTGCGCTTAGATTTGTAAACCATATTGGTTTTTCAATCCGCATATTAGGGCTGTAGTCAAGTCCACCTTTGTCGAGTCCAAGTCAAGTCCAAGTCCAAAAGGTTCGAGTCCAAGTCAAGACCGAGTCCAAAGAGGTTCAAGTCCAAGTCAAGTCCAAGTCCAAAAGGTTCGAGTCCAAGTCAAGTCCGAGTCCAAATGAGACAGTCAAGACAGAGACAGAAAAAAAGAATCCTCTTCAAGACCTTCGTACATAACTATTGATAATTTATGTGATGTGAGAGACAGCATATCTTAGATTCTAAAATAATAATTTTGCATTATTATTTTTTTGCATTATTACGTTTTTAAATTCTCTACAACTGTGGTTCCCAAACATTTTACAGTCGCGTACACCCTGAGGCATTTAACATTCTTCTGCATACCCCCTCTCTTCCACTTAGACTGCTGCAATCACACCTTTTCCATTAAGGGACAATATTTTCCCCTTTAAACTGATTGTGCATTACAGTGCTTTTTTTTACCTCTATAAATACCTTTATAAAATAAATAAATGTTTTAAATTAAAAATGTCCAAAAGAGAAATAAGCAATGATGTTATAACGTGTGATATTTTTAAATTGAACTAAAACCGCCAGTAAGTCGCTGTCTTAATGAGTGAGTCATCGAGTCATTCAATTCATTCATTCATTCATTCAGTAACGACACAAGTGGATGTATTTTTGAAAGGGTAATTGAATCATTGACTCTCATGGTTTTTACACAGCCACAGATTTGATCTCACAATACATCAATATCAGTCTCAGTTCTGCTGTGGCTTTCGTTTGAACTAGACATGCGCTGATTTCAATTTTCTTGGCCGATTCCGATTTCCGATTTTTGGATAGTGTGATCTGCCGATACCTATTTTTGCCGATTCTGATTTTCTTTCTAAGAACTATAATTGACAGCATATACAAACAAAAATCTACCTTTCTTCAACACAAAGTTTTATTTTCATAAAAAAAGTAAAACTCAGTAATAAAATAAGAACAAATTTAAAAAAATTCCAAACAGCAAATAAATGCAATAGAATAGAGAGCTATGAAACTAAGTTTTTCAGGTTAAGTAGGTTTTTATTTAGATAAGAAATACTACAGAAATTAAAGTAATCAAATGTAAAATAACACATCCACGTTGGTTACCTTAATTTCTGTATTTTTTATTGTAAATATTAAATACAGACTTATTCTTACCATTAAAGTTAAAAACGTATTCAGTCAAGAGCAGAAAGTGATTTTCTTTGTCTTTTGTTCTTTAAATAACATGACAAACAGCAGCAGGAATATTGGACTGCTGTCCCTTTAAGAGTTTATGAATGGACCCAATAGAGTGCCCCAGGGATGACGCGTTTTTGTAGGCCAACCCGGAAGTTAGCGGTGCACGGGTTCCCTCGACTGAAAGCCTATTCATTTTTCCCATAGAGTTTTGGAAAATCGCAGAAAATAAGCTCTGTGTTTAACAAAGGGTTATGACACTTACACGTTTTGTCTATCAAGATAATCTTTACAAGTTAACACAACATTTATAGATTTTGAAACCTAAATAAAGTGGTCAGATATAAAAGGCTAACAGTAGGCTATAAACGGACTACAGCACACTATGGTCGCAGATCAACGTCATCACCACCAAGCGTCCTCAAACTTTATTTAGAAAACAACTCTCTTTAAAAACATGCTCACTGATTATGATCTGCGCTGTGTATGAATACTTATCCACTTTTTCATGAGAAATGCTGTCCAAATGTCCTGTTTGTCATGATGACGTCTACAGTCCCCGCCAAAGGAAGTAGTCCCTTTTAGCAATTTGTTAGCAACCGCCGATTTTAAAACACAGTAAAAGTTTAAAAAATCACAAGTGGGTTATAACTGGTGTGTTTTATGTCATAGATCAAAACGTGAAAGTATTTAGCGGCTTTGTTTACCACAGACCTTATTTCAGGCGATTTAGCAAAAACCCATTCAAAAAACCCCATAGACTTTACGGCGTTGGAACCGGAAGTCCTAAAATGCTAACTCGCTTCCGGGTTTTGCCTACAAAAACGCGTCATCCCTGGGGCACTCTATACTGTTACACAACATGCGTTCTCTTAGCAATTTAACAATCCAAAACTGACTGTGTTTATCTGAATAATTGACAAGACGAGCATTTTGACATAATTTTGTATGTATTTGATATTTTAAGTGCATTAAGCCACTTGACTTCTGTCTCTGTTTGAGACTGAGCGTGGCTTATTCACCGCTGATCAGTGGAGCGCGCGCTTTCGGTGTGAGTGCGAAACCTGCGGGAACCGGAGCGAATGAGATGAGTGGGTGAGAGAGAGGAGGTGCCCGCGCGAGTGTGTCACTTCACCGTGAGAGAAGAGAGCGAGAATGCGCAGCTGACGTTACTGCCTGTGCAGATGGTAACAAAAAAGATAGGCTCAGAATCGGTAAGAAGTGAGACTGAAAAACTGGACTCGGTCGAGACCAATTAGGACTTGTGGCGAGACCAATGACCAAGTCCGAGAGCAAATATCACCAAGTCCGAGACGAGTCCGAGACAACAGAAAAATGTCTCGAGTCCGGACTCGAGTCCAAGTCCGGACTCGAGTAGGCTACTACAGCACTACCGCATATACCCACAAATTTGTAAACCGTGCCCCACATTTCGCAGTCTGTTCCCATGGATTTAAACTGTACTCGTCCAAGAAGAGAACAGGCTCCCGGGTTATCGCAAATAAATTAATGATATTTTTATATAGGGCAAATAGAATGAATCTTAGGCCAATTGCTTTTTGTGTAGGCCTATGTGGAATGCATCAAATTGTCTTAACTGCAAGCTTAAAATAATTCTCTGAAGCACTTTTTTTTATTTTTAACTCAGAAGACACGAATTTTAGGGTAAGGTCAAGAAGGGATACAGCTACGAACACTGGGAATGCACTAAATTAATATTGGGTCATTTAATTACTATGAACACGAACAGCCCATTACCAACACATGTATATCAAACTTCTAAAAACTTAGAAGTTTCTAAAAACTGTAAACATGGAGAACAATAAATGACCACATATGCTGAGTTTTATGAATTTATGATGCTGGTGGTGAGTGAAAAATCAAATTCAAAACAGCCATTTCACCTGGAAGATTAAGGCTGTGATATTAATGTTGGCCACTAGAGGGGATAAGGATAAGGAATCTTTTAACTTTAATCTTTTTTTTCTATCATTTTTTTGTTTGTTTGTTTGTTTTTTCACTTTTACATGCCCCAATAAAATATTATTTGTCAAGTTTCCAGACATGATTGCTGTACATTTAAAATGAAGAGACCATTTTATTCATCTCTTTTAACATATCTCGATTCCGTTCTATTCTGTATTGTTTTGCAGGCAAAAGCTCAGTAAACTACAATCACCAAAACAACACTTCATGATAATAATGTAATGGAACAGTAGAGGCACTTTACCAAAACAGAAAAGTTTACGAATAAAGCATTCATTAGTTATTTTATGATACTACTGTTGTTAGGTTTTAAGTCAACATAAAGTTAGGTTTTAAGTCATAAAGTAAAACAACAATAACAATGACAGCAACAATAATAATAACAGGCTGACAACCCGATGGGCAAGATTACATTCTTATTAAATTACTGTCTATTCCACTCCGAAACCACTGCAATTGAGAGACATTCTGGATGCATACTTCATTCAAATATATATGCAACTGGACTATCAGACGAGTTATCCAGTGTCATAATTAATGTGACATTAAAATGGCCGACGGGAATAGGAAAGAGGTTCAAAAAGACTTTATCATTCATCTTGTCCAATGCCATATTTACACACCCATTGGACAGAGAGTGCAAATATTTCGGCTCATTATTAGGCTATCCCATATGAGAAGGTGTCGGTGTACATAATAATACATCAAAATGTACAGTAAAAATATTCAGTAGCCAATAACGTTTCATTACACTGTTTTATAATGCACTGGCCTTTAATCAAAGAGAAACACCGGCACGAATTTGGGCACAATGACGACACATTCTGTATTAGAGCCACATGTAAATGTCATGGATGGAACAATAAAAAAAATAGTCCATTGATGCATTAGAAAGTGTAATGAAAACAAAAAAGAACATGAAAAAAAGAACATGAGGTTATTTTTCTTATGTTCATGTCAATGGTAAAATAAATAATACATGAATGCCTTGTTCATTTTTTCCATTAGTTCTCCGAAGGACCCGGTGGCCAATAAAAACAAACAGGATGAAACAGGATGAAACAAGGATGAAACAAACAGGATGATACTTTTTTTTTTTTAACAATAAAAAAAAAAAAAAAATCAAGCCATAATATAATTTTTATGTTTTATTAACTAAATGAAAAAAATAAAGGAGCCATTTTTCTGGATGGATGTTCTTCCTCCATCTTTGGCTTACAGAGGATTATGGGAAAACCACATCTCATTAATATTCATTAACTCATTACCATAGCTATTCTTACCTGTAAAAATTGCATTTCTAGATATCAGTAATTGTATTTTCACTAGTTGCAAGAGCAACTTCAGATATCAGCTGTCTTTGTTGATATCAATAATTACATTGTTACTAGTAAAAATGTGAATTTTTGATATCAAGAGTTCAATTGTCACTAGTTGAAATGTCAGTTCTTGATATCAACAATTTAATTGCTACTAGTAAAAATTTTCATTTTTGATATCTGAAAATGTATTTCCGATATCAACATAATTTCAGATATGTAAAATGGCTTTCTTACTAGTAACAATCACATTCATGATATCAGAAACTAACATTGTCACTATTGACAATCAAATTATTGATATCAAAAATGAACATTGTTACTAGTAGCAATTCAATTGTTGATATCAAGAACTGACATTTCAGCTAGTGACAAATGAATTATTGATATCAAAAATTACGATTTTTACTAGTAAGAATTGTATTTCTGATATGTGAAATTGGAATTTCAACTAGTAAGAACTCAATTCTTGATATCAACAATTGAATTTGAATGGCAGCCTATGGTGACATTTCACTAGTGAAAATACAATTACAGATATCAAGAATTCTAGTTTTTACTAGTGGAAATTCAAATGTTGATATCAAGAATACATATTTCTGCGAGTGATGACATCATTTTTGATATCAAGAATTAACATTTTTACTAGTAGAAATGTAATTCCAGATATCAAGATTTAACATTTTAACTAGTGAAAAATGAATTGTTGATATCAAAATTTCATATCCTGGGAATGATTAAAAGTCAAAACAGCTTGCCTATTGCCTTTCCCAGGATAAATTGCTGATATCAAGAATTCTAGTTTTTACAGTGGAAATATAATCTTGATATCAAAAATTAGCATTTTAACTAGTGAAAATTGAATTGTTGATATCAAAAATTAACTTTGTTACTAGTGGAAATGTAATTCCTGATATCAAAAATTGCCATTGTTACTAGTGGAAATGTAATTTCTGATATCAAGAATTAGCATTTTAACTAGTGAAAACTGAATTGTTGATATCAAGAATTCATATCCTGAGAATGAATAAAAGTCAAAACGGTTTGCCATAGAGGTGTTGATGTTTTATCAAAATTTACAAATGTCACCGTTACGGATGTAAGCGCTTGCTTTAGTTGGGCTCCTGACCCTTGATGTGTTTCTAAAGCTTTTATGCCAAAAAAAAAAAAAAAAATCTGATCAAACGGATTTGGTTGCTCATTGTTAATGATTATGTTAACATACAGTGTTCCTCTTCACTGATCTCTGAATATTGTTTTTTATTTCATGTTTGTAGTCCTATGGTAATGCATAAAATTCTGTCTTGCTTTGATATTTTGAAAGTTTTTATCTTTATGCAGAAATTATTCAGACAGCATCATAGATGTGATCTTTTGTGAGTAAAAGATACCGCCAAAACTCTGTATAATGAACAAATAAAAAAAAAAACTCAAAGAAAAAAAAACTAGCCATTAAAGTAAATATAATTTATAATACACTCATAGTTTAGACTCTGGTGATGATCATTGAATCAGGACACTCCGTGATGATTGAATCACCAGCACTAAACAAACAAATTCATCTGATTAGAATTTCTCTCGTATTTCTTGGCAATAACAAACATGTCTTGATAACGCAGTTAAAGCAGCCAGAAAAAAATCTAATATTAAATGTCAAGAATCAAGAGCCCATCTAAAGCTAATGCTCACCTCTATAACTGTGACTTCAAACTTTATTATTTTCTATAAAACACCCACGTACAAGGTGACGTTCTCGTGACCTTAAAACGTCCTCTTTTAGTAATAGAAGTGCTGCAGTTCAAGGTTCCTGATATGAGTTTAGGGGGGGGCATTCTATTTTGGTTATTTTATGGTCGCGCGAGAATGTTACAAAGAGGACATTTGGGAAGTTAACAGAACGTCTGTTACAACCCAGATTAGGGACCAACATAAGAAGCCGTTCAAAAGAAGTTATAAACAAGATTCGCAATGGCCAGGGCAAAAAAAAAAAAAAAAAAAAATCAAATTTATTGGCAGTAAAAGTATCAAAACTATAACAAAAAAAGAAAACAAAAACAAAGCAACAAATGAACATACAAAACTCAAATCAAGACTGGTGAGCTAACTAATCTAAGCTACAACTCAGAGTTAAACTTTCCTCACTCCCGAGGAAAAATAACAAACACAAAAGAATCTTCCGGGTCAGCTTACTTACCTATGCTTTCCCACTATTCTAATACAACTAAACAAACAGATCTCACCATCCTGTACAAAAACAAAGAGAAAAACAAACTCTAAAACCACCAACAACAGGTTTCCTGAGGTAGGCCCAAATGGAGTGCCATCATCAGCTCTTAAATAGGTAGAAGCCACAGGTGTTGGAAATAACCCCATCCAATTGGCAACTATGCTCAGAAAGGGAAAAAGAAAAAAAGAGCAGGGGCTCGTAACAACGTCCTATCGTCCTATAGTAATAGTCCCCTAAATATTACCATAACATCCTGAATGTTCCCTGAAGGTCCACCAAATAACGTCCCCCAAACCTTAAAAGAACTCCACATTGTGACCGTCTCTGAACATTCTGGGAACGTTACTAGACAACGTCCTTAATACCAGTGGATGTTCTGAGAATGTTCTGGGAACGTAAAATTTCTAGCGTGGATTGCTGTGCAAACTCATAGTGCGACAAAACACATTCACTTCCACATATTTTCCAATCGGAATATAACAAAAAATTCATGATATAGTTAACAATTTTGTGAATACTTTGAATAAAAAAGGAAAAACTATATAAATGTGATACCTACATATCTGTCAGCTTCATAACGTGTCTCCAAGGAATTAATACGTTCCAAAATAATGTTCTAAAATAACGGTCGCCTTAGGGGCCATTCACACACTCTTAGAAAGGATGTGTTAAAACTGACTCAAAATGTGTTAAGTTCTTACACATCAATGGGTGAGTTTAGGGACAACACTTGTTGTGTTAATTCTGACACATTCATTGAGTCAATGATTTAACACAGTGAATGTGTCAGGAAGGTTAACTAGAGGTGTAGTCAAGACTAGACCCTCCAAGACTGAGACCAAGACCATTCAAGAGGGAAGTTAATGAGATAATTAAGTCATTAATCAAGCACTAGTGATGAACACCTGCTGTTAACAAGCAGAATCATTGAAGGAAAGAGGAAAACAACAACAAAATAAAACACCTGTGCTACTTCTGAACATGACGACAAAATGATGCAATGATCTCTTTGTCAAGTCCAGTCAAAAAAAAAAAAAAAAGAAAGAAAGAAAAAAAAGTCTTACACATCAGTGCTTGTGTTTTGGCACAACACTTGTGTTAATTTTGACATATTCACTGTGTCAAACACAGACATTAAGAATGTGTCAAAAAGCATTTGTTAAAAACGACTCAAATTGGCTAAATACAACACTTATTGTGTTAATTTTGACACATTCTTTGTGTGATGAGTTTAACACAGTAAATGTGTAAGGAAGGTGATCTGATGATAACAAGCAGAATCACCAAAGGAGAAAATCACATTTTTAAGTTACCATCACGGAGATCAGTGTTTGCTTTAGTTGGGCTCTTGAACCTTGACTTTTTAAAATAAAGTTTTGTTTGGATTGTTTTAACTGAGTTATAACAGCCAGACAAAAAAAAGGGAAAAAATGATCAAGTGGTGTTGGTAACATTTCACATGATCATTACTTGACCTGAATCATTGAACTCATTTAGAGCTCTATCTCTGAGATAGATTAGCAGAAGATCAGCTTTTTCTATATAATCCAATGAATTTCTCAAAAGTTGTTGATTTAAAAAAAAAATAAAATTTTTTTTTTAAACACACAGACATCAAGAATCAGTCTGTGAATCTCAACAGTGGTGAGAATAATAAAGCATGTTGCAATGCATTCTGGGTGCCACCAATCAAAATTCATCCATGGCTCCCATCATGCATTGCTGCATGAATAAATTATAAGCTGAATTGTTTTAGTAATTTCCTTTATTCTCATATTTTATTTTGTTCTGTTGTGACTTTTAGTAGCTTGTTTTTTAATGTTCAGAGTTGATCAGTTTATCAGAATATGTTGCTTGTCACCGTTGTTGAGATTCATACGCTGATTCTTGATGTCTGTGTGCCTAAAAGAAAGATTTTTTTTTTGCTCAGAACAGCTTTTGAGAAATCTTTCAGATTATATTGATAAAGTAATGTAAATAATGTAAATAATGTAAATCTAACTAAGATTGGGCTCTAAATGAGTTCAGTGATTCAGGTCAAATAATGACTATGTGAAAACATAACAAACACCACCTGAGCATCTTTCTCCTTGTTTATCTGGCTGTTATGACTTACTACAGCAGCCAAACAAAATCTAATATTAAAAAGTCAAGGGTCAAGAGCCCAACTAAAGCAAACCCTAATCTCCATGATGGTAACTTAAAAATTGTGATTTTCTCCTTTGGTGATTCTGCTTATTGACAGCAGGTGCTCATTGTTAATGTTCAATAGTCACACGATTAATTAATTATCTTGATTGAATGGTCTTGTTTTGGTCTTGGAAGGTCTGGTCTCATCCACACCGCTGGTCAGAGGTGGAAAGTCCAGGGGTCAGAAAGTAAAAGTCCTGCCATATTTTTATTCCATCCACTGAAGCCGTGTTAAAGTTAATGAGATAAATAAGTGTTTAATTAAGTGATGATTGACCATTATGGAAGACACCTGATGTTAACAAGCAGAATCTCCAAAGGAGAAAATCACAATTTTTAAGACACCATCACAGAGATTGGGGTTTGCTTTAATTGGGCTCTTGGATGATCAGGTGGTGTTAGTTCTGTTTTCTGCTGTAGAATCACAGTGCTGCTGTAATCAATAATGTAAATCTAACTCAGATTGGGCTCTAAATGAATTCAGTGATTCAGATCAAATAATGATTATGTGAAAACACAACCAACACCACCTAATCATCTTTTGGCTTTGTGCTTGTCTGGTTTGTTATAACACAGTTAAAACTGCCCAAACAAAATAATATTAAAAAGTCAAGGGTCAAGAGCCCAACTAAAGCAAACCCTGATCTCTGTGATGGTGTCTTAAAATTTGAGATTTTCTCCTTCACTGATTCTGCTTGTTATCATCAGGTGTCTTCAATAACAATCAATCATCACTCAATTAATTTTCTCATTAACTTTAACACTGCTTCAGTGGGTGGAATAAAAATATGGCAGGACTTTTACTTTCTGACCCCTGGACTTTCCACCTCTGGGCGGGGATCATATTTCCATATCAAATCATCAGAAACTTGTATTGCTGGATTTCAATGGAGAATTAATTTGTCTTCTACGTGCTCGCTTTATCACTATATCTTTAATCTGTTGCAAATTCTAATAAAGTAATAACATGGCATGACAACTGTTTGTGCCGTCAGAGCATATTCGAGGTATCATTACTTTATTATTTTACAGGTTCTCAAAAAACGAGAATGTAGAAGGCTAAATAAATAATAATAATAAATAAATTTATAATAATTAAATAATAGAAAAAAAATAATGTGATGTGTTGATATGGAAATGTGATCCCAGGACAAACTGTCACCAGAGCATACTGGCGGTGTCATAACTTTAGTAATTCACAAGTTCCTTAAAAAAAATTGAGAATGTGGAGGGTTAGATATAATCATTTTCAAACAAAATCCAGCATTACAACATTTTCTGATGTGTTGATATGGAAATGTCATCCCAGGAACTTCACACCCCACCTGTGCACCCACAAAACATTTAGGCGGTGTCATCATAATTTTATAAATTCACAAGTTCCTAAAAAATCAAGAATGTGGAGGGTTAGATAAAGTAATTCTAAAACGAAACCCAGTATTACAACATTTTCTGGTGTGTTAATATGGAAATATGATCCCAGGAACTTCGCACCGCAGACAAACTGTGCCAACAGTTAGGCTACATGGGCTATAATAATATTCATATTATAGGCTATGTGACATGGTTGTATGATTTAGCAATACGGGACAGCCTATGCACTGGTCAAAATCGGGCCGAGTTTTTCAAACATGCATAAAAAATTATCACACTTCCGGGTTTTTGGCTTCCGGAATGATCCACGCTGGGTAAAAGTTTTTCCGGTTACAGTGATAGATAGCCTCGATCAGAACCAGCTCGGGATTCAAAGTCGTTTTACGAATTAAATATCATGAAAATGTTTTTGGTGAATTATTGGTGAGACTACAGAGCTCTCATTAAGAGCTAAATTTAATAAATAATTCAAAGTGATGGCGGTTAAACTGGTTACATTCTCCGTGTCTGTTTGGATGTGCATTCCCACACAGCAGGGGACTCATAGGCGGATCCGCATTCAAGTCACCAAGCCCGCGTGACTGTCACATTTGTTTTGGCGCCGCCCAGAGGATCAAGTCCACCTCCGGGCGATGCCATAAATTGTACTGTCAATCAGCAATTCTGAGCAGACCCATGTCGGATCCGCTGACGCGCCTTTACTGTAATGGTTGTATCAATTTGCATGTCCCAAACGGACCCGCTGCGGAGGTAAGGTTTTAATCTCGGATGCAGTGCGGAGCCAAGGCGAGGTCCGCGATCTGCCTTCGTTGCAGATCTGTCACTGCGCGCAAGTGGACGCCGATACGGGTCCGTTCGCGGCAGAGGTGGAAAGTCCAGGGGTCAGAAAGTAAAAGTCCTGCCATATTTTTTTTCCACCCACTGAAGCACTTTTAAAGTTTAATTGAGTGATGATTGACCATTATTGAAGACACCTGATGATAACAAGCAGAATCACCAAAGGAGAAAAATCACAATTTTTAAGACACCATCATCGAGGCTCTTGACCCTTGACTGTTTAATGTTAGAATTTGTTTGGGCTGCTGTAGCTGAGTTATAACAGCCAGACAAGCAAAGAGAAAAGATAATCAGGTGGTGTTGGTTATGTTTTCACGTAATCATTGTTTGATCTGAATCACCAAACTCGTTAAAAGCCTGATCTTCTGTGGTTCTACAGAAGATCGGCTTTATCAATATAATCTGAAGGATTTCTTAAAAGTTGTTCTGATTAAAAAAAAACAACAACTTTCTTTTAGGCACACACAGACATCAAGTATCAGCCTGTGAATCTCAATGACGGTGACAAGCAACATATTCTGATCAACAGATCAACTCTAAACATTAGAAAACAAGCTACTAAGTCACATAAAAACAGCAAAAAATAAAATAGTGAGAATAAAGAAAATTACTAAGACAATTCAGCTCATAATTTATTCATGCAGCAATGCATGATGGGAGCCGTGGATGAATTTTGATTGGTGGCACCCAGAATGCATTGCAACATTCTTTTTGACAGTCACCACTGTTGAAATTCATATGCTGATTCTTGATCTCTGTGTGTCTAAAAGAGAATAATTTTTTTTTAGAGCAACTTTTGAAAAAACTTTTGGATTATTTTGAAAAAACTGGATCTTCTGCTGTAGAATCACAGTGCTGCTGTAATCAATAATGTAAATCTAACTAAAACTGGGCTTTAAATGAGTTTGGTGATTCAGATCAGACAATGTGAAAACTAGGGGTGTGACGAGACGGGTATCTCACGAGACGAGACGAGACTCGAGATCGAGTTCACGAGACGAGACAAGATTTTTACACACTATTTTTAAGAAATCCTCAATGGCGAAATACATATTCTGCAGGTGTATTTGAAATGTTTTAACTAATCATCTTATAATAAATGTCATTCAGTTCTACTTTCTGAGTATGAATTATCATATGCAGTAAAAGACAACAATACTCAAGTACTGTAAAAGGTTTTGCCACTAACTCAACTGACTGACTTCTCTCCTGTATTTCAGTCTCTTCAGACCCTACTGTACATGATTTATGAGCTTCTACAACTTTTGACCTCCTAACTGAACTCCTTTCCACAAACTGATCATAGAAATAAAAACGGTATAAATAAAAATGGTAACACTTTACAATAAGGTCTCATTTATTAACATTAATTAGCAAACATCAACTAACAATGAGCAATATATGTGCTACAGTATTTATTCATCTTTGTTTATGTTAGTTAATAAAAATAGTCATTCATTGTAAGTTGATGATAGTTCACAGTGCATTAACTAATGTTAACAAATGAAACCTTACTGTTTGTGCTTAATAAGATTAAGAGAAAACTGTTATTCATTTTTATGGTAACACTTACAATAAGTGCAACCATAATCGCACTCTCAATATTCAAAGTGCAAATAAGACCAACTTTTTCTTTGATACAGAGCTAAGAGATGGTTAAAACTACACTGCCCAGCCTAAAATAGCTTTCATATTGAGAGATATTTGCATGCATCAGGGAGCCGCTTTGAAAATGCGGGGTATTGAAATCGCGTTTGAATGCGCGCGCGCGCGTTTACTTTCACTTTCAGCGATCGCGCGTACTCTGTGAATATGGAGCGGCGGCGACCGTTATCCAACTGAATTAAATGTTTTTTTTAAAATACAAAGCAAAACGACAGTGGAGGCGTAATGTAAACGTAGCGGTGGCATATTCTTTCCTAATCATCCTAACACTCTGTCATGGCAACATCACGAGACTACTTTTCGCCTCGACGAGAAATCTCGTCACACTTTAGTCTCGCCAGATCTCGTGACACGAGATCTCGTCACACCCCTAGTGAAAACATAACCAACACCACCTAATCTTTTTTTTTTTCTTCTCTTTGTTTGTCTGGCTGTTATAACTCAGTTACAGCAGCCCAAACAAATTCTAACATTAAAAAGTGAAGGGTCAAGAGCTCAACTAAAACAAACCCTGACCCTGATGATAGTAACTTAAAAATTGTGATTTTTCTCCTTTGGTGATTCTGCTTGTTATCATCAGGTGTCTTCAATAATGGTCACTTATTTATCTCATTAACTTTAACAGCGCTTAAGTGGGTGGAATAAAAATATGGCAAGACTTTTACTTTCTTACCATTTCCACATCTGGTCCGCGGCCGATCCGCCACGGAGTCCTTTTGCTGCGTGGGTTATCGTGCTCCATGTGCTGTAAAGACAGTGCCTGAGTCTCAAAGTGCATACTATCCATCCTAAATAGTAGTCTATGTGACATTAGTAATATTCAGTACTATTTAGGGTGGATAGTATGCACATTGGGATGTATAGTTTTTCACGACGTGCTAGGGAAATCATCTGGCAGCTCCCTTATCAAGCAAGCCTGATCCTCTGATTCTTGAAACAGGACCGCTCGCACCCTGATATTTCTGGATATAAACATCATCATATTAAAGTGTGTATTAGCCTATGCACAGTATTATTGAGCTGTTGCAACATTATTGCAAATACTGATAGTTGTGTAGTGTTGGAAATTAATTATGTCTTCTTAGTTTTAATCAGTTTAATCGATCAGGATTAGTTATAACATATACTTGAATGTGGGATGTAATGCCATATGAGATTACGTGCCATATATTTTTAAAACGTATTAAACTCACTACAATATATGTATCTCACGACTTTATATTCCCCATTGAAGTATTGGGAGTTAATTTTTTTAATGAATAAATTATATAAATAATGTTTGTCGTACGTGATACGATTGGGGGAATTACTGAATGAGTAGCTGCATAGCCTTTACTTTATGACAGCTGGTGATATAAATCCACCTGCCGGTGAATTCGAGCAACGGTCTGAGTGGCTGTATAACTACAAACAAGTAGAAATTAATTTATTTGTAGATTGTACAACAGCAACTTGGGAAAAACACAAAACAGAAAAGGTAAGAAGCGCTACTTGAGAAAAGAGCATATCAATCTAATAGGCCAATTTCACACTTCCGGGTTTTTGGCTTCCGGAACGATCCACGCAGTGTAAAAGTTTTTCCGGTTACAGTGATAGATAGCTTCGATCAGAACCAGCTCGGAAATCAAAGTCGTTTTACGAATTAAATGTCATGGAAAATGTTTGAACGTTCTTGGTAAATTATTGGTGAGACTACAGAGCTCTCATTAAGAGCTAAATTTAATAAATAATTTGAAGTGATGGCGGTTAAACTGGTTATATTCTTCGTGCCTGTTTGGCGCGGCTGTGCATTATCGCGCTCCATGTGCTGTAAAGACGGTGTCTGCGTCTCAAAGTACTATCCATCCTAAATTGTAGTCTATGTGTAATATTCAGTGCTATTTAGGGTGGATAGTATGCACATTGGGATGTATAGAGTGCTTTTAGCGACGTGCTGGGGAAATGATCAGCTGGAAGCTCCCTTATCACGCAAGATCCTCTGATTCATGAAACAGGACTGCTCGCACCCTGATATTTCTGGATATAAACACTTCAGTCTCTCACTCATTTTCCTGTCGTCATCATCTTAAAGTGTGTATTATGCGCAGTATTATTGTGCTGTTGCAACATTAATGCAAAGACTGATAGTTGTGTACAGTGTGGTGTTGTAAATTAATTATGTCTTAGTTTAATCATTTTAATCGATCAGGATTAGTTATAACATATGCTTGAATGTGGGATGTGATGCCGTAAGAGATTACATGCGATATATTTTTAAAACATATTAAACTCACGACAATATTATGTATCTCGATTTTATATCCCCCATTAAAGTATATATTGGGAGTTATTTTTTTTTTTAATGAATAAATTATATAAATAATGTTCGTCGTACGTAATACGATCTGGGAAATTGCTGAATGAGTAGCTGCGTAGCCTTTACTGTATGACAGCTCGTAATAAATCCACCTGCCGGTAAATTCGAGCAACGGTCTGAGCGGCCGTACAAGCTACAAACCAGTAGAAAATAATTTATTTGTAGATTATACAAAAGCGACTTGGAAAACAGACAAAACAGAAAAGGTAAGAAGCGATATTTGAGAAAAGAGCATATCAATCTAATAGCCGTAGACGCATAGCGGAACTAACTTTACCCTGCGTCACGTGATTTCCGATTCTTGTGAAAAAGGCCTATAGCCGTAGACGCATAGCGAAACTAACTTTACCCGGCGTCACGTGATTTCCGATTCTTGTGAAAAAGGTCTATCGCCTGCGAGCTCGTACGACATCAAAAATCATGTCGTGTAGCCTACTCTCGCTTACAGAAAGAAAATATATTTCCCTATAGGCCTATATGAATGATCAATATATTAAATGATATAACATTAGGCTATATCTGAAAATATAGGCTATACAGAATAATATATTTGTAAATATAATATTACAAATATATTACAAATATAATATTAATATTACAAGCTATATTGAATAATAGGGAATTGCCGCTTTTCATATAGCCTATGCTATTGAAACGTGACAATATATTTACTAAAATATCATAATGTAGGCTAGCCTATATTATGTAATTTTGTATTCAGTAATACACTTCATAATATATAGATATGATCAGATATGGTGCTGCATGTTTAATAGGCCTATTATGCAGATATATTTACTCATGCAAAAAACACACATGTAAAGAAATACATAATGTAAAACATTTCTTATATTTTTTAACTACTTGCATTAAAAAGTTTCATATTCTTAAGCTAGCTATAAAACACAAGCATACCTGCATGGTTTAAAGAATTGAGCAAGGAAACACTGTGTTGAAGAGCGCACAACCACTAAAAATATAATAAATTAAGTAAACGCAGTGAAAATGGTGATTGGCCAACCTAATCACAGGCTCTAACTCTTCAGCACAATGGTAACCCCCAAAAAAGCACACATACCAGAAGACCTTTCAAATAGTGATGTTACGTTCTGCGCCGAGGCTTCGGAGTGTGTGTCGTGAAATCCCGGAGTCTTTCAGTGAAGCGCGTGTCGAGGCTTGTATAGATTTAGACCAATGACGTCATTGATGACGTCCGAAGCCTCACTTGTACTTGACTGTTCAGGAAGCGGTTCGAATCTTGGCGCGATATATAAACACATGGGGTCCCCTCAAAATGTGTGGTTTAGAATATCGCTCCTCCTGCCTATTATGACAAAAGAATTGATTTAGGCTACACACATTTAATAGCCCCATTCATTTCAAGCCAAAACGTTTATCACACAGTTATGTTATAGCTACAATCATTGTATACCACCAGAAAATATACATTATATTCATATAAACAGTACTCTGGGGAAAATTTATGTTTTTTCTATCGTTATTTCTAAGCCTTAACTGGCACAAAATACAGTGCATCACATAAGGCCATCTATAATACCTAATAGTTTAAATAATCTAATCTAAATATAATAGTTTTACATTCTTTGACCACCATTGTGAGCAAATGAAGCATTGAGAAATGATACCTTTTGGGGACCACTTTTTTGAAGCATATTTGGCAAAATACAATTTGAAATAGAGTTGTGTCTATACACAGAGAAATCAAGAATCAGCGTATAAATCTCAACAGTGACATGCTTCATGCTGCAATGCATACTGCCATGGATGAGGTAAACTATGATGGCTCCCAGCATGCATTACAGCATGAAGCATGTCACTGTTGTTGAGATTTATATGCTGATTCTTGTCTGTATCTAAACAATGTAGTAAAAATGTTTTTTGTCAAAATGTTGTTAAAAAATCTCATCTCAACAGGGCTCAGCCTTCTGCTGTAGTACACTCAAAAAATAACTCATTGGATGAACTCAATTTAATTGAGGGCAGGTTTTCCATCCAATAAATATGTGTGACCCCAACTCAAAAAAGACAAATTCATGCAATGAAATGTAATTGAGTTGGTCCAACTTAATTTTATTAAATACAGTTTAAATGAAATTGATTCATTTATAAAAAATAATTTTATTTATGCTTGTCCAACTCAAAATAAATCATTTAGTTGGCCACAAAACTTGGTTGAGATGTTTTTATTTAAAAGTCATAAAAGCAGGTATAAAACAGTTATTTACTGTAAAACAACCACAATATTAAAATCAATGTAAATATGCACTAGCTGTCAGTGGTCAATATGAAAAATAAACATTTGCTGTTTAGTAATGAATTATTGCATTCATAACTTTGAAAAAAATTATGCAAAAAGACACAAAAGAGCAAAATTCAGTACTTTTCAGGGATTGACACACTTATCATTGTAATTTTAGTTAAACGTTTTAGTTTTTTTTGTGTGTGTTTATGTCTTTTAGTTTTTGCTTTTAAATGTCTATAAGTTTTTATTTCTGTTTGTAATTTTAATACCTTAGGTTAAGCTGAAGCAGAAACTAGATTAAATAAAATAAGTTTACATTTACATATATATATATATATATATATATATATTCTGGTCTATGTATCCCTGCCTCTGCTGAATTATTTTTATCTCCCGGGGGGGGGGGGGGGGGGGGGGGATAAAAAAATATCCCTCATGGGTGATGCTACAAACCACCAACAGAGCATATAAAATACCAAAAATAAAAATCTTTTTTAAAAACATCACCAAGTAAAACGCTGCGTTTACATAGAACTGTCTCTTCATAACCACAACAAACGGGACACAGACGCGCATTCCGACTTCGCCTCAGCAGCAGGCGCAAGTCAAACGAACGCGGAAAAGGTAACGTTAGGTGACTGACGACGAGAGAGCATCAGTTGAACAACAGTGAACTCCGGTCAGATGAGATGTTGTCAGACTATTTCGGTAAAACGAAAAATTTACATTTTAAATTTACAAAATGTACCCACTAAACATTGGACGTCGGATATACGTGCAGATCATGTCTATATTAAGTCCGTTGGTCCATGACCATTTCTGAACATCTATTCAACGTCCAAACTAGGTCCACTATTTGGACGTCCAACCATGACCCAACTTGGACGTCATCTTGACGTTCAACATTTGACCTTTGAACTGGGTAATTTTTTTGGATGTCATTTGGACGTTTATAACAGGTGCAGGAAATTTACATGATTAATATGTAATATTTGTTTTATAGGGCCTATCAACATGATTAATACATGAATAGTTCAGATGCAAAAGCCTCTAAGTGCCATCTGAAATGATCATAGAATGATCATTTTTATCAAGCTTGTATATTTAAGTTCAATAATTTAACTTAAATGGCAATGCAAATTACCTATTAATTGTCATTTAAGTGAAAGTACTTAACTATACAGGCTTTATAAAAATGATCATTCTAGAAGAATTTCAGATGTTACTTAGAGGCTTTTGCATCTGAACTCTTCACATACAGATTATTTATAAACAAACATGATTTATTATGAATGCCTATTATTTATTCAGGCCATGTTTTTTTTTTTTTTTTTTTTTTTTTTTTTTACTTTCCTGTTTTTTCTTTAACTGTTTATTTAAGTAGGCTAATCAAGTTATTTCTTTATTCATACATGTATTTTTGCATGTATCTGTTTATTTATTTGGAAATGCAATTTGTGGGAAATTATAGTTCAGAAAATAATTTCATGGTATCATATATTACCATGGCAAAATGACGGCACAGCTTTTCAGCCTGCATCGCTACATTTATTTTTGAATAAAGGTGAAAATGGTGATATTGAATTGTGATTTATTTGTATTTGTATAACTGTAGTGTTTATGTAGTCCCATGTTTCCAGAGGGTGGAGGACATGTTTTCTGTGCCAGTTAATTTTCCTGTAGCTTTGTTTGGCTCAACAGCTAGTTTCAATGCATACGAAGGTGTAATGCATTTCCTGTTGAAACTAGAAGTTGAGCCAAACAAAGCTACAGGAAAATTAACTGGCACAGAAAACATGTCCTCCACCCTCTGGAAACATGGGACCACAGTTATAAAATAAGTCTAAATTTGATGTTGAAAAGACGTCCACAAACGACCACATTTGGACTATAAATAGCCCTTACATGGAGGTCCCACGGACGTCAACATTAGACGTGCAGAAGACGTCGAAAAAAGACGTCGCCTGGCGTTACAAAACAACCCCTAATGGACCGAATTTGGACGTCCAAAAATTACATGAAAAAGACGTCACTCCGACGTCACATTGCGCAGTGGGTATACTGTGCTTGTGGCACACACTCAAGAATTGCATGCGCAAATGCGCCGGCGTGCGCTGCATAATTACTTTATTATAGCTTAAATAAAGCGCAAAGTCATGAAATTACCAAACATGCGATTAAAGCTGCCTCAAAACTGTGCATGCACGTATTTGTTGACATGGTTTTAAAGCTATTGTTATCCAATTTGTTGGCCTTAAAACATCTAAAATGCACATGTACACCAGGGAAATCTAAATTTTCTCGGGGGAGCATGCCCCCGTACCCCCCTAGCAAACAACATTTTCTGACCTAGGTAATTATGAAACCCTGTGTACGGCCCAGCTTATATTCTATCTAATGAAATCTGAGGTAAATGTGCATTTCTCCAAATGAGCGCACTTTTGGACATAAAGTTTGTATGTGTATGCACTGTGATCAAAAATAAATGGGGCCAAACGCGATTGAATGTAAAGGTTTGTGTCTCGTTATTCTATTAATAACTACCGATTGATTTTGCATTTCTATCAGAAATTAAGAATTATTAGTGTCATTGTAGATAGTGGTGCAAATATTTAAGCTATCTAATACTTCAAATCTCAAGGTTAAATCAGAAGACTTTATGTAAAAATGTTTCTGTAACAGCTGCCAAACATAGTATATAGCTCCACTGTGTTTTTTTAACATGTTTTATTTCAGTTAACGCTTATTTCAAGTAATGAAGATTTCTTTGGTTTTAGGTTTAGTTAACTATAATAACCCTTATACTATACTATACTATACTATACTATACTGTACTATACTATATATATATATATATATATATATATATATATATATACTATTATATATTGAATAATGTCAAATAATGTTCTTAGTCTTTCCTTCCTGTGACAGAAGATACAGTAGTTTTAATTAAATAGAAATTAAATTAAATACAGTTTATTGTGTAAACAAAATAACAATAATGACCAGGAAAAAATTATAATTATAAACCATCCCGAAATACACGTGACTCTTATTCTGAAATGTCTGCAGTCTGCACTGTAGCAGGCTGCTCATGAGGGTGATAAAATTTGCATTCTTACAACCGTCTAAAATATACTACCATATAAACATTGTGTAGTAAACATTGTCATAATTCATCACCATTAGCTTGTAAGCAATCGCTTGTCATAAATGTGCGCTATTCATTAATTGCGAAGCAGTCTGAAGTGCTGGGTGAGCCTGTAGAGCGTGCAACAGCGCCACGTTTCCCGCGGTTAGATCAGCACGTTCAAATGTGCGCATCATAATGACTATCTATCTATCTATCTATCCAAGTAAAAAAAAGGTTAAAAAAGTAAAAAAGTAAAAAGTAAAAAGCTGCTACTATCTCTTGCTTTGGCTCCAGGGCCTTATGTTGATTTCCTTTACATTTACATTTAAATTTAGTCATTTAGCAGACGCTTTTATCCAAAGCGACTTACAAATGAGAATAGTAGAATCAATCAAATCAACATGAGAACAACAGTATGTAAGTGCTGTGTGAAGTCACAGTTATGTCAGTAAAGTGCTCGTAGCAAAGAATTTTTTTTTTGAAGAAGAATAGAAATCAAGGTAAGTGCTACTACTGGGTCAAGTGCTGACGAAAGAGATAGGAACAGACCTGGAGAAGGTCCGTGAGAGTGATTTTGTGCCCCTTTGTGATGGCACCAGGCGCCGTTCACTTGCAGAGTGCAAGTTTCTGGAGGGCGCATAAGTCTGAAGTAGTGAGTTAAGGTATAGTGGTGCAGAGCCAGTTGTCGTTCTGCAGGCAAACATCAGAGCCTTGAATTGGATGCGAGCAGCTACTGGCAGCCAATGCAGACTGATGAAGAGAGGAGACCAGTCTTGCTGCAGCATTCTGGATCAGTTGTAGAGGCTTGACAGTGCAAGCTGGAAGGCTAGCCAAGAGAGCATACAGTAGTCCAGTCTGGATAGAACAAGAGCTTGGACAAGAATTTGTGTGGAATGCTCTGATAGGAAGGATCTAATCTTCCTGATGTTGTACAAGGCAAATCTGCAGGACCGGGCCGTTGACACAACATGATCTGTGAAGCTTAACCAATCATCCATCACCACTCCAAGGTTCCTGGCTGTCCTTGAATGAGTAATGGTTGATGACCCAAGTTGAATTGAAAGGTTGTGATGAAGTGTTGGGTTGGCACCGACCACAAGCAGTTCCGTTTCCTAAAAGAGTTTGCAGACTTTCTCTCAGACCTATTGGACAACGTTGATAAAGTGCTGATTGTTGGGGATTTTAACATTCATGTAGACAATACAAATGATGCGTTAGGGGCTGCGTTTACAGATTTACTAAACTCCTTTGGGGTCAAACAAAATGTCACTGGACCCATACACTAGATTTAATTATATCACATGGAATCAATCAATACCGATATAGAAATTTGACTGCAAAGTGATGATATCACTGATCACTACCTTGTAACATGCGTACTGCATACTGCTGATATTTGTCAAATAGTGCTGCGATATTGACTAGGTAGAGCAATTCTCCCGAAAACTATAGATAAATTCACATATAACCTGCCTGATCTGTCTCAGCTGCTCATTGTACCTAAACACACAAATGAACTTGAGGAAATGACTAGCAGTATGGGCACCATTTTTCTGGAGTACATTAGATACTGTTGCACCGATGAGATTAAAAAAAGTTAGAGAGAAAAATACTGTACCATGGTACAACAGTATTACTCACGCTATCAAGAGAGAAACTCATAATCTAGAGCACAAATGGTGACAAACTTGTTTAGAGGTCTTTAGAATCACATGGAAAAACAGCCCGTCCCGTTATAGAAAGACTGTAAAAGTAAGTTATGACACCATCAATAAGCTCTGTCAGCACACACAGTTATCTGGGGTGTGAAGTTCCTCGGATCATATTTCATTATCAACACATCAGAAAATGTAATGCTTGATTTCGTTTGAGAATGATTTTATCTAGTCTTCTTCTACGTGATAGCTTTAGATAATCACTGATTCTTGAGAAGTGGGACAAAACAGGGTGCAAAATTGAAAAAAATAAAACCTTATACTTAGTGCTGTAGTTGCGCTGACACTTGAAAATTTCTTGGAAAAATAACACATGGGATGCTCAACCCCCGAGTCATCCTCTTGTATCTGCGCTCCAACAGCACTCGCATCAACACTCAACTGAAAAGTTCATGTGAAATCAGGAGCTGAGAGAACTTGCGCATTATACAACAAATGTTTTACTGCAGTGAAAGCGTGATCACACCTTTCACTTCAGTCAAATTTTCTTGAAGTGCTAAGAAGGTCAGTCAGCAGGGACATACCGTAGCGAAATTATAACAGAATCCACGGTAGTATCCCGCCATTCCCAGAAACCTCCGAAGTTCACGTTTATTTACAGGAATGGGAAAATCAAGGATCGCACTCACTTTGGCCATCACAGACTTCACATGCCCCTGACCTACCATTTTACCCAGATACGTGATCACTGCTTTTGCAAACTCATATTCTGAAAGATTCAAAGTTAAGGAAGCCTCAGCCAGACAACTGAACACTTGGTCTAAACCCCCCTTCCCTCAAATCCAGACCTCGAGATCCACATTCCTGCAGAGTTTAGCTCCAACCTTAACAGTTAATGATTTAATTACAAACCCGATTCCAAAAAAGTTGGGACACTGTTCAAATTGTGAATAAAAAAGGAATGCAATAATTTACAAATCTCATAAACTTATATTTTATTCACAGTAGAATATAGATAACATATCAAATGTTGAAAGTGAGACATTTTGAAATGTCATGCCAAATATTGGCTAATTTTGGATTTCATGAGAGCTACACATTCCAAAAAAGTTGGGACAGGTAGCAGTAAGAGGCCGGAAAAGTTAAATGTACATATAAGGAACAGCTGGAGGACCAATTTATTAGGTCAACTTATTAGGTCAATTGGCAACATGATTGGGTATAAAAAGAGCCTCTCAGAGTGGCAGTGTCTCTCAGAAGTCAAGATGGGCAGAAGATCACCAATTCCCCCAATGCTGCAGCGAAAAATAGTGGAACAATATCAGAAAGGAGTTTCTCAGAGAAATATTGCAAAGAGTTTGAAGTTATCATCATCTACAGTGCATAATATCATCCAAAGATTCAGAGAATCTGGAACAATCTCTGTGCGTAAGGGTCAAGGCCGGAAAACCATACTGGATGCCCGTGATCTTCAGGACCTTAGACGGTACTGCATCACATACAGGAATGCTACTGTAATGGAAATCACAACATGGGCTCAGGAATACTTCCAGAAAACATTGTCGGTGAACACAATCCATCGTGCCATTCGCCGTTGCCGGCTAAAACTCTATAGGTCAAAAAAGAAGCCATATCTAAACATGATCCAGAAGCGCAGGCGTTTTCTCTGGGCCAAGCCTCATTTAAAATGGACTGTGGCAAAGTGGAAAACTGTTCTGTGGTTAGACAAATCAAAATTTGAAGTTCTTTTTGGAAAACTGGGATGCCATGTCATCCAGACTAAAGAGGACAAGGACAACCCAAGTTGTTATCAGCGCTCAGTTCAGAAGCCTGCATCTCTGATGGTATGGGGTTGCATGAGTGCGTGTGGCATGGGCAGCCTGCACATCTGGAAAGGCACCATCAATGCTGAAAGGTATATCCAAGTTCTAGAACAACATATGCTCCCATCCAGATGTTGTCTCTTTCAGGGAAGACCTTGCATTTTCCAACATGACAATGCCAGACCACATACTGCATCAATTACAACATCATGGCTGCGTAGAAGAAGGATCCGGGTACTGAAATGTCCAGCCTGCAGTCCAGATCTTTCACCCATAGAAAACATTTGTCGCATCATAAAGAGGAAGATGCGACAAAGAAGACCTAAGACAGTCGAGCAACTAGAAGCCTGTATTAGACAAGAATGGGACAACATTCCTATTCCTAAACTTGAGCAACTTGTCTCCTCAGTTCCCAGACGTTTGCAGACTGTTATAAAAAGAAGAGGGGATGCCACACAGTGGTAAACATGGCCTTGTCCCAACTTTTTTGAGATGTGTTGATGCCATGAAATTTAAAATCAACTTATTTTTCCCTTAAAATGATACATTTTCTCAGTTTAAACATTTGATATGTCATCTATGTTGTATTCTGAATAAAATATTGAAATTTGAAACTTCCACATCATTGCATTCTGTTTTTATTCACAATTTGTACAGTGTCCCAACTTTTTTGGAATCGGGTTTGTAAGTGATTAATTAAGGGGTGATTAAGCTTTAATGATGAACATGTGCTGTTAACAAGCAGAATCGTTGAAGAAAAGAGAAACACAAGAACTACGACTGACTTCAGCCACAGCCTTAGATGAACTCAGCTGAAGATAAACATCATGAAATCTCTGAAGATTTGATTAAACAACTCCACAAACAGCATTACCACCTTCACTTATTTCTAACCAGACTGACTTTATTTCTGTCACACGTCTACAGAAGCTCTTATTGAGAATTAACAGAGGTTTAGACGTTGATGTCTTATTGAAAATGTTTGGTTTAAGGTCACCATTGTGGAGATCAGTGTTTGCTTTAGATGAGCTTTTGACCCTTGACTTTTGTTGATTTCATTCATTATCAATAATTGCTGGTGTTTTCAGGAAATATTTCTGCATTGCTAAAGCAGATCAACATGTCCGTTTTAATGATCAAATGACTGCATTAAAGTGGTTTAAGCATTTGCTTTTAATTTGAGTTACTTTTGGAATTGAAACATTATTTAAGATAATAAACTCAAATCATGTGATCAAAACTAATTTGTGCAAGATTGTCCAAAAGTATTTAAAAATTACATATATGACACATCAGCACTAATTATACAAACCTATAAAAAACAAACAAACAAACATGTCACCATTGTTGTGTTTCATATGTCAAATGTTGATGTCTGTGTGTGTATTATTAATGCAAGAAAAGCTATAATTATATTTAACAATGACAGTGTTTATTTGTAGTAACATTCAACATCTCAAACTATAGGAGTTATGCATCACATTTTTCACATCAATTGAGTTTGGAAAATCACTGGAGCGTTCTGCATCCTGTACACAATTACATTATATTGCAGAAAGCTATCAGGAGTGACAAACACAGATATTTTTCTAGCAAGGGCCGTTTAAGGAGATCTAGTTTAGTGACAGCAGAACCAATTTAATGCGACACCATCTTTAATGTGGGGTAAAGGAAAAGAATTTGCCTTAGTCACGCTGTTAACCTTTCGGTAATCCGTGCAGAAACGGAAAGAAAAGTCTGGTTTCTGGACCAACAGACATGGAGAACTCCACGGACTCTGACTATGGACAGCCGATTTATTTTTCAGCAAATACTCCACCTCATTTTTCATTGCTGTTCATTTCATAGGGTACAGTCGGTACGGATGTTGCTTTATAGGCAAAGAAGTACCCACATCAATATCATGACACAGGACTGTAGTTCTACCCGGAACATCAGAGAACAGATGTTTTTCGTATCACTCTCACTACATCCTCTCATTGGCATGCCAGCAAATGTTCTGAGAATCTAAATTATTCAAAACAACTCATTATTATTATAGAATTATTCAAAATTCTCCAGACGTACCCCACAACATTGATAGTCCTCCACTATATTATCCTCCTTTACCTGTGCAGAACTAACATGAATAGGGGTAGCAAGCATTGATGATGAGGGAGTCTGTGTCACCTCTCGCACATGATATGCTTTAAGCATATTGATGTGACAGACCCGGTCAGACCTCTTACGTTTTCGATCTGGTGTGCCTATCACATAATCTGTTTCACTAAGCTTCTTTTCTATCACATAAGGACCAAAGAATTTCACTTGAAATGTAGATTCAGGGATGGGAAGTAGAACAAGAACTAAATCACCCGCCCTGAATGTTACACGATACACTTTTCTGGTCAAAGCGCTTCTTCATTTTAGATTGCACACCAGCCAGATGAGCTTTAGCGAACGAAGAGGGACTAAAATCTTTGCATGGCAGGGGGAGCTGCCGCTCGACCTGTCACTCGATCCGTCACCACTAGGGGCAGCTGCCACTCGACCTGCCACTGTTATATGCGCCTGCCTCTGGACCAGCCACCGTTATATGCGCCTGCCTCGAGACCCGCCGCAGATATATACACCTGCCTCAGAACCCGTCACGGATATATGATGCATATATGAAATATGCCGATTGATGCTTGCGTGCAAACAGTGCAATCCTGCTCTTATGTACCTATTTGTCATCTTAACTTATATTTATTAACTTATATTTCTTTTTGCCCATAATGGAGATTTTCTTAGATACAAGCTGATAAAATGGAGAGAATAAAGTTTTTATTTGCACTTCCTTCAAAATATAATACTTAAAAATATAATTATTAATTATAATGAAATTATCGTTAATTTAAAAGGTATAAAATGCAGAACCCCCAAACTATTGGTATTTTTAATGTTATCGGCAAATATCACTCTGAATAATCTGGTATCAGTGGAGAAATTTAGTATCGGTGCATCTGTAATAAACATAAAAAAAATCTATCAAGGTGTCAAAAAAAAAAAAAAAAAAAAAAAAAAAAAAATCAAGGTGTGCATTATAGTTGATACCTAGATTAACACTTTACAGTAGGTTTTATGACTGTAAGTCATTCTCTTCAAATGCTATTGAAGTTAGAAACGTGTATATATCAATGTCGTATGTAACTTTGAGACAGTCTCTAAATTTGCGAATATCGAACGTCCAGCGTCAAACCAACTTTGTGCCAGTGTATCAGATTCAGGCATATGTAAAACTGTAAGAGATCTTGAGGCAGGTGCAATGGTGGCTGGCGCAACTCTTAGTAGGAGCCAGGAGACGTGCTCCATTATAGACAAAAAGAGCGAATAAAATATAAGTTAAAGAGGACAAATAGTGCAGTCCTGCTCTTATTTATATATATTGCTCGCATACATCAATCAGAGTGTCTGGTAGCTGTAAACAGTGAGAGATCTTGAGGCAGGCGCAATGCTAAAGGCCCATTCACACAGGACGCGGTATGCGCTGCGCTATGAAACCCATTTATTTCAATGGCTTGCGCCACTCGAGGACGGTTTGTTGCTGCATCGACCAAAACGAACATGCAGCGGAGTGCAGATTACGCGCACGCCACGGTCAAGTTCAAAATAGTTCAACAGGGCATCCAAACAATCGGAAAGCAAAAAGAATGAACAGCTGTTGTCTGTGTTGGAATTTCCAGAGCTATACGATACAAGTTTGCTGGTTGTATAGAGACATCGGGAGAAAAGCTGTGTCATGGAGACATGACAGACACTGTCAAGAGTTGCTCTCTTTCTTCTTACAAGCAGGGCTAGCACTATTGCTCGCGTCTTAGCACGGGACATATACTTTGCTGCTGACCGAAAGGTGGAACAACAATCAAATGACTAGACATATAGAACTCCTGCTACAAGTCTGGAAAACTCTGCCTACTGTGCCCTGGCCAGCATAGCGCAAATCGCTTTGTATCTGAAGGGCTGCGCTGAACCCAGAGGTGAGCGCAGAGCATACCGTGTCCTGTGTGAAAGCCCCATAAGCTGTGCCTGGCGCAACACTTAGTAAAGCCACAAGACGTGCTCCATTATGGGCAAATCAATCTGGTAGTGTCTCTCAGTAATCTCAGTGTCTGGTAGCTGTAAACAGTGATAGATCTTGAGGCAGGCGCAACACTAAGCTGTGGTTAGCGCGACGCTTAGTAAAAGCCATAAGACGCACTCCATTATGGACAAAGGAGTGAATAAATTATAAGTTAAGATAACAAATAGTGCAATCCTACTCTTATTTATCTGTTTGCTCATGTGGATCAATCGGAGTGTCTGGTAGCTGTAAGGCAGGTGAAAATCGTTTGGTTAATGATGAATATTGACCTACATTTACATTTATGCATTTAGCAGATGCTTTTATCCAAAGTGACTTACAGTGCATTCAGGCTAACATTTTTTACCTAACGTGTTCCCTGGGAATCGAACCCACAACCTTTTGCGCTGCTGTAACGTAACAGAGTCCACTGGAGGCGAGTGTAGTTAGAACCCAAGTGCAGTATTTAATGAGAATAATCCAGAATACAAACAGGTACAAAAACACAGATGTGACTTGACTTGACTTGGCTTGACTTGACCTGAGCAGACTTGAACATGAACAGACTTGACTAAAAAACACTCACCCACAGCAGGTTACATTGAAAATACATGACAAAGGAACATGGGGAAGACAATGACTATAAATACAAGTACTGATAGAACACATGACTAGGACAACCAATGGGGAAGTGACACAAGGAACAAGAGAACCAATAACAGAACAGAACTGAGAACCACATGAGCTTGGTACCAATAACCCCCCCAAAAAAATACTTGGGGAAAACCAAGGCAGGTTTTATGAGAGGGGGCTCTGGTGTGGCAGGTGTGGTGGCCATGGAGTGGCGTGGCAAGGCTCAGGCGAGGCTCTGGCGAGGCTCTGGCGTGGCCTGACGCTGGCGTGGCGGCCATCTCATGGCAGACACTGACGTGGCGGCCATCTCGGGGTGAGACACTGGCGCGGCGGCCTTGAGGGTAAAACGGCCGGCGGGCTCGAGTGCGAAGCGGCCGGCTCGAGACGTGACACTGGCATGGCAGGCATGGCGGGAGCAGGCACTGGCGTGGCATAAATAATCACAGACATGAACGTGGGGTCATAGAGACAGTCAGGTGTGGATGGTAATGTGGGATTGTGGGGCTCGTCATCCACAAACCCCACAGTAAATGAAGATCCACTTAATAGCAGGGCATGGTCAATGTATTGCACCAGGGAAAAATTAGTTTTTCCCCCTGGCAGGCGAGAACACAATGGTTCACTGAGTCCAAATCGAAAAATGTCTTTCAGAGCTATGTCATTGAAATCAACACGATGGCACATATTACAAAAGTCCTGGACATAGTCCTCAATCAAACGATTACCTTGACGTAAGTTCAACAGAGTAACTGCTGGGTTCATGGTCGGTCGTGTATTCTGTAATGGAGAGAGTACACTGGAGGCAAGCGTAGTGAGAACCCAAGTGCAGTTTATTGACAATAATCCAAAATTATTTGACTAGACAAAACGACTCACCGACAGCAGGTTACATTGATCCTCATGTTCTCCCTTAGTCCATGATGGACTAAGGGAGAACATGAGGATCAAGGGAAGCATGACACAAACAAGCAAAATGAAACAAACTACAAAATAAAAGACATGAAAACCAAAACATGAACACCAAACCAAAACACCCGTAACAGCTGCTAATGCAATGCTCTACACTGAGCCACAGGAACCGTTGTGCGTACCGTTCTGGCTCCCGCTGGATACAGGGTATATGCGCTGCATTTAGTTTAAAAACACCTTACTTATTGTGTACGATCGCGAGGCAGGCGCATATACCCGTGATGGGTCTCGTGGCAGGCGCAAATATCCGTGACTGGTCCGGTGGCATGCGCATATATCAAGAGCTCCCTGCGCTTCTGGGTGGTACGCGCTGGACATTTTGTGAGTTATTCCTAACCTGGCAAGTTTTTGTGCAAATACTTTCGAGGTGAAATTTGACCCCCGGTCAGTTTGAATCACTCAAGGCAGACCAAAAGTAGTACAAAACTTCACCAATTCTTTCACGATTAGAGGAGCTTTAATCGAGCACAGCGGGATAGCTTCTGCATATGCGTCGCGCAACACATAACTGTCAGAATGTACTGATGTCTTGTTTTTGATTTGGGCAACGGGCCCACACAGTCAATAATCAATCTCTCAAAAGGTTCACTTAGCACAGGAATGGGATACAAAGGTGCCAAAAGAATCTTTTTGATTCGGTTTCCCTGCACGCTGGCATATGTCACACAAACGGCAGAAATCTGATACCGCAGATTTTAATCCGGGCCAGAAATAATACTTAAATGTCTTAAAATAACGGCTATTTTCCATTATTTTATGGTACTTTTCTGGCGCCCCTGCTGCCAGAAAATTACCGTTTTTTCACGGGATTTTTTTTTTTAATTTAATTTTTAATAAAATACAGTTTATAACCATAATTTTACACTAAAAAGCTAAAGAAAATGCAATAGATTTTATGTAAAATTATGGTTATAAACTATTTTATTAAAAATTAAAAAAAAAAAAAAAAAAAATCCCGTAAAAGACGGTAATTTCTGGCAGCAGGGCGCAGGGCCATTTTCCGTTATTTTATGGTATTTTTCTGGCGCCCCTGCTGCCAGAAAATTACCGTCTTTTTACAGGATTTTCTTATTTAATTTAATAAAATACAGTTTACAACCATAATTTTACATTAAAAAGCTAAAGAAAATACAGAAAATTTTACATAAAATCTTCTGTATTTTCTTTAGCTTTTTAATGTTTAATGAAGGACATTTACTTAACACAATGAAAACAATAAAATTCCCTATAAATAAGGTTAAATGCTGCTATATACAAATAACCAGTCTTAACTGCAAAAGAATGTTTGTTATTAGTTTATTTTATAAAAAGCCAAAAACAGTTTTAAAACTAGTAATGGTTTCAATTACAGCAGTATACTTAATATACAGATACAACAATTTGTTACCAAAGAAAAAAAAAAAAAGTTACATTTTATTCATTCACATTTACATTTATTCATTTGGCAGACGCTTTTATCCAAAGCGACTTACAAGTGAGGAATACAACAAGCGAGTCATCATGACGAGGCAAATAGACAAGAACTGCTCACAATAAAAGTTATCGGCAGTGCTCAGAGTATCATAAGCTACAATAGAGAAGAAGTGTATAAGATAGGTATAAGAATTTTTTTTTTTTTTTTTTTAAGATGAGGTTAAGTGCTCACGAAAGAGATGAGTTTTCAGCTGTCTTTTGAATGTTGCCAGGGTTTCAGCATTCCGGATGAAGGCAGGAAGATCGTTTCACCAGCAAGGGACAGTGAATGAGAATGTCCTGGAGAGTGATTTCGTGCCTCTCTGTAACGGTACCACAAGCCTTCGCTCCTTTGAAGACTGTAGGCTTCTGGTAGGATTGTAGACTCGTAAGAGTGAGTGGAAGTAGGAGGGTGCTGAGCCTGTGGTAGATCTGTAAGCAAGCATCATTGCCTTGAATTTGATGCGAGCAGCAAGTGGTAGCCAGTGAAGAGAGGCGTGACGTGGGCTCTTTTGGGCTCGTTAAAGACGAGACGTGCTGATTGAGTAATTGAGGATGGGCCAAGTTGGATGCTGAAATCGTGATTTAGAGTCGGATTGGCAGGGAAGACGAGAAGCTCAATCTTAGCCAGGTTGAGCTGTAGATGATGTTCTTTCATCCATGCCGAGATGTCCGCCAGACAGCTTGAGATTCGAGCAGCTACTGTGGGATCGTCTGGATGGAATGAAAGGAAGAGTTGTGTGTCATCAGCATAGCAATATAGGAGAAACCATGTGCCTGAATGATGGGACCAAGTGATGTAGTGTAAATGGAGAAGAGGAGGGGTCCAAGAACTGAACCCTGAGGAACCCCTGTGGTCAGTTGATGAGCTTTGGATACCTCCCCTCTTCCAGGCTACCCTGAAAGACCTTCCTGTGAGATAGGATTCAAACCAGAGAAGTGGAGTACCTGTGATGCCCAGTGATGAGAAGGGTGGACAGAAGGATCTGATGATTCACTGTGTCAAAGGCAGCAGATAGATCGAGCAGAATGAGAACTGATGATTTGGAATCAGCCTTTGCAATCTGCAAGGATTACAGTGGAATAATAATGACAGTCTGCCTTCAAAACCTGACCATTAGTCGACAGATGAATTACAAGGAGTCAGAAACAAACAATTAAACAAAGCAGGAAAGAGTGAGTGTTCTTAAAGTCCGTGTGACACTGATGAAAATTTCTGTGCAAGTGAATGGAGGGAGATTGGACTCCCTTCTGAAGAATGTTCTCCATGCCTTCTAGTCATAGTCTGCAGTTTCAGTTCAGAGTGTAAGAACCTTTTGAATAAGGGTGTCAAACTCAGGGATGGAGCTAAACTCGGCAGGACAGTGGCCCTACAGAAACTAATTAAACACACCTGAACCAGCTAAACAATGTCTTTAGGACTGCTAGAAAATTCCAAGGCAGGTGTTCTGGAGCGGGTTGGAGCACTTTGCAGGACAGTGGTCCCCCAGGAGCGGAGTTTGACACACATGTTGTGGACTGAACGTCATCTACCTTTCTTGAAGTTTCTTCTCAGCTTTTGATCCCTTCTGTCAAACAAACAACATGAGTAATGAAACAGACTCTACTATAGAACTCCTTTAATAAATTAACAGTAAAAATATCAGAATAGTGGAAAAGGACACAAAGCGTGTTTGTGGAGGGAATTTGCGAGAGAGACAGTGTGAATGCCAGAGGGTCCTATGTCTACATTAATCCAGATACTTTTGCATATTTCCCTTTTTATGTTTTGGCCTTCCTTTCACACTGAGTCCTGAGAAAACATGATAATTTCTTACGTTTAACAGCATGCGCAGGAAGATGATTTAAGAGTCTTCCGACATCTCAGTGTGAAAGAGAAACTTTTGGAAAATGCTGTAACAATAATGTGGTCTAAGAACATCTCAAGTTTTCAAATGTGTCTGGATTAATGTAGATAGAGAGAGTAGATAGAGTAGAGAGAGAGTTTCATAACTGTTTTGATGTATGAAATTAACTGCTGGTTTCGTACCTCTGCAAGAGCTTCAGCGTTGATCCTTGGCCTATATTTCAGTCTAAACTTAAACTTTGGATTACATAGTTTTTACATAAACAAACTAATAAACTTAATGTGATTCATATTTGTAAGTCATATATAAATGAAATAGGTACGATTTATTTTAATACTATGCGGAAAAATGCCCAGGTAACACTGCTTAGTGTTCATGTGTTTGCGCACTACTGAGTTAAAGTACCACTGAAGCAGTGTCAGAGTTAATGAGATAATTAAGTGATTAACTGAGTGATGATTGACCATTATTGAAGACACCTGATGATAACAGGTGTAACCCAGGTTACTAAGAGCCCTGTTAACGTGAAATCGAAAAGGGAATAAAAACCATAACACTCGTGATTATATAAATCAGCACTTTATTTTAATAACATTTGTGAAATAGAAAATAGGGAAATGCATAAATTCAAAAAGAAATAAAACTAATTTGAAAAATTATTCAAATAAAACAAAGTGAAATTTGGTCCAATGAGGAGAGCGAGGTGTTAGCCCCGCCCTATGATCGGAGCTGTGCGAGAGAGAGAGATACAGCAGTTACGACACGGTCCTGAAAAAGAAGAAGAAAACAGAATTAACTTAGAACACATAAATCAGCAGTTGTGTTAAGAAAAATAACAGATTTTGAGAGAAGAAATGTGAATTGAACATCGTCAGTCGTTTATCACAGTTGATGCCAGCACAAACCGAGAGAGAAACTTCCAGAGGTTGGAGTTTTGCCTGTCTGAACTTCATAACTAGAAAATTCGAATTCTCTTGGTGAGTAAAGTGATTAAATCCTCAATTACAGAGGGTTTTGTATAAATGTTCTGAAAATGGTGTTTAACTATCAGATGCGGTTGTATTACGTGCAGTAGTAAAAGATGTATAAAAGCGAATCCTCTGTTTAAAACGGGAGGAATATCAAGTGAATGTGTTAAATAACTAATGTTCAGACTTAAAAGTTACTTTAAGCAGTTTACAAGTGTTATTTTAATGGGTTTTGTCGTGTATTCGTGCTATGAGAAATGGCTGATCGTGACGCACATGTGATACGGGCAGATGAGGCCTAAGCGCGTCATTTGAAATATGCTCTTAGCATGTCTATGCAAATTTCAATGTGTTAATGTTAAATGAGCATGGAGTTAAATATGTTGAAATGTTGTTCATTCGCAGATTAACTGCTGTAATGTATATCTTGAACGGAATGTCTAATTGTATTTTTGGCCTTGTTTTTTGCAAGGTTGTTTTTTTTTTCTGTCCTTCCATTCCCTATCTTCTGTTTTCCATCATTTCGAGTCGGGTGCAGTATATTTTCTAGTGATGTCCGGTTCGCGAACGAATCGTTCTTTTTAACCGGTTCTTTTCAGTGAACCGGTTGAACTAGTTCACCAAATCGGTCTGAATCGTTCCAAACAGTTCGCATCTCCAGTAAGCAAACATGAATCCACAAATTACTAAAGTTACTCACTTTTTGACGTGCCTGACACTACCTCTCGAAATAAACCAACATCCCGGAGTTATTCAGTTACTCCAACAGTACAGTGACACCTGCTGTGAAGAGAGAACTGATGATGATGGGCACGAGCAGCAGAGCAGCTGATATGAGTGCGCGTGCGCGGCGCACACGAACGAACACGGCCTGTCACGGTTCTCGTTCTCGAGTCAAGAACCGGTCGCAGCGGTTTTCGGATCATCAGTACACAACCGAGAACCGCTTCTTTCGGACATGTCCGATTTGAGAACCGGTGAGCTGATGATACTGCGCATGCGTTTAACTTTTCAAGTGAACGAAAAGCACGTTAGTCAAGTTTTGTTGAACATCGGACAGTGTGATAATATAAAACATACTGAAAATATAACGTTTATTGTGCTTTTCCAAATACACCATAGCAGATTAATAGCATAAAATAGTCAAGTCAAATTTATTTATTTATATAGCGCTTTTACAATTGGTAATTGTTTCAAAGCAGCTTTACATATTAGAAGCACAGAAAAAAGGGAAGTGGTTAAAAATAAGCTGTACAAACAAGCGTGGTAATAAGTAACATATACAAGATGGTGCTACATTAAGCCAATGTCGGCTGACTCCCAGGGGTGGAAAAAACCCCTAGGAGAAAAACCCAGCGTGCTAACACTGGGAAAAAAGTCCTAGGAGGGAAAAAAAAAAACCCTTGGAAGATATATATTTATATGTAAATGGATATGGAGATCAAAATCCGAATTATACATTTTTATTATAGAGATTAAAATAGATTATATATAAATATATGTAAGCGGATACGGGGATTAAAAATCTGAATTATAGATGCAGCCAGAACTGGATCTGTAGGCCCATTGTCTCCTGGGCTACGTTGTAGTCAGGTCCAGACACAGGTTCTCCATCTGATCTGGATACGGCCTGGATCCAGCACCCGGCAAACCTCAGGGTAAGCAGAGAGACAGATATTAGCGTAGATGCCATTCTTATTCTGATGTACAGGTATATCTAGTGTTATAGGAAATGTTCTCGGTTCCGGCCGACCTAATTATTGCAGCGTAAAAATCCTTTAACTACTAAAATACTGTACATAATGTACATAATAAACTACATGCCCACATGAACATAATATTTTGTACACAGATCAAACTAATGTTCAGAAATAGTTCTACAAATTCATTTTTCTATATTAATATTATTTAAAAAGCAATATAGTAAAAGTTGTGCAGTTGTGCTTTCAAGTTAATATTTTTTTAAAGATTGAAAACAATTAGATTATCAAACTAAACATTTATTTGTTTCATAAATAATCCACGGACAGCTTTAATTTCTAAACAAGGTGATATAAAGATAAAAAAATGACGTAATCAAACTACAGCGAGAGCAAACTGGCGACTCCTTTTGAATCGCTCTCGCGGTTCTCGAATCTCTATCTCGTTCTCGAGTAGAATCGGTTGCAACGGTTTTCGGATCATCAGTACACAACCGAAGAACCGCTTCTTTCGGACATGTCCGATTTGAGAACCGGTGAGCTGATGATACTGCGCATGCGTGATTCAGCATGTGATCTGAAGCTACCGAACAGTAACATCACAGCACCGGTTAACTAGAACAACTGATGCTATGAGAGGACTCGAATGAGGGGCCAATCTGGCGAAACGTAAGTTTATTTAATCATAATGTAAGAGGATCATGGTTTCTGCGCTGATGAAGACTAATTTATTCACTTTATAACTGTAAAACTTTGTTTGCACATCACTGCCTGTATATGTGTTTGGATGCTTTAGATGCAAAACTAAATTGTAAGAAACGCTTCAGATTATAATGTTTTAGTTGACTGATGTTATGATTACTAACTTTATATATTTGAATCACTTGTTTTTTCAACCCGGCCCGTGATAGACGACGTCATCGCAGATGACGTCATTACGTCGGAGCGTAAAAGAACCGGTGAACCGTTTTTTTTTTCAACCGGTTTATTGAATCGAACTGTCCGAAAGAACCGGTTCTCGGAAAAGAACCGAACTTCCCATCACTAATATTTTCTGGAACCGGACGATCGTCGAAGAAGACTTTGAACTTGAACTGTCCCTGCATTGCACTAGAAAGAGCCTGCGAGCAGGAACTGGCGAGCCATGCCCATATAAGGATCGAGCTACGTGAATCAAGAAAGTGGTAGGATTGTGCACACGCTTTTCCTTCATTTTTTCTGACTGAACTGTGTTGCTCAGAACTAAATTGCGGAAGACGGATCTCGTGTAAGCAGCACTGAACTGAGCTAAAGTTTGGTGAAACCCTAATCCACATTGGGACTGTTATTGTGAACATTAAGGTTGATCTATTGTAATTGCTTTCTTTCTTTTTTTTCCCTGGTTTTCTGCTCTCAAATTCCACTGTTAAATTATTTGGTTTAATTTTTAATTTATTTTTGTTGTTTTTTTTCTGAAGAACAAGAGTGAAAAAGGTATTTCAAAGTGTCATTTGGAAGAATTGTATTCATTGTCAAATTCAAGGTTATCTATATTAAATAAGCCAATTAGAAACAGATTGAATAAATAGGTGAAATATATATTCTATATTATTCTATATATCTATATTTCATATTATTAACTTTATTAGGTTGAATCTAAATAGGTCAAAAAGAGATAAACAATTAATAAAATAGAAAAATAAATAGAACGATAGAAAATTTAAATAAATAAGGGTTATAAGAAGGATACATTTATTTATTTTACTCTTTTCATTTATTTCATCCTCCATTACCCCTTTTTGGTCACTATATCCATTTTTTTTGTTTGTTTTTTTTTGTTTTTGTTGTTTATTGGTTTTGATGAAGTATTGAATCTCTGACATTATTATTTATTTATTTTTTCTCCTTTTATTATTGCATTATTGACATATCCTTTAATACATCGTACCCGTTTCTGATGCAGCCAGTGTTGTCGTCATTTTCTTCTACCCTTGTTGCTAACAGTCTCTTGAGCGAGTCTGATCTTCTGGTCACTGGTCCAAATTTAGAAACAGTGTATTCCTTTTCCGCTCATTTCCGTTATTTACTATTTGAGAGGGAGGGTCGCACTTGCACCGCGACGCGCGCGTTACACAAGCAGAATCACCAAAGGAGAAAATCACAATTTTTAAGCCACCATCGTGGAGATGAGGGTTTGCTTTAGTTGGGCTCTTGAGTCTTGACTATTTAATGTTAGATTTTGTTTGGGCTGTTGTAACAGCTAGTCAAGCAAAGAAAAAAAAGATGATCAGGTGTTGTTGGTTATGTTTTTACATAATCATTATTTGATCTGAATCACTGAACTCATTTAGAGCCCAATCTCTGAGTTAGATTTACATCATTGATTACAGCAGCACTGTGATTCTACAGCAGAAGATCAGCTTTATCAATATAATCTGAAGGATTTCACAAAAGTTGTTCTGATTTAAAAAAAAAAAAAAAAAAAAAAAGTCATTTGTTTAAACACACAGACATCAAGAATCAGCCCGTGAATCTCAACAGTGGTGAGAGTAATAAAGCATGTTGCAATGCATTCTGGGAGCCACCAATCAAAATTCATCCATGGCTCCCATCATGCCTTGCTGCATGAATAAATTATGAGCTGAATTGTCTCAGTAATTTCCTTTATTGTCACTATTTATTTCTGTTTTTATGTGACTTTTTAGTAGCTTGTTTTCTAATGTTCAGAGTTGATCTGTTTATCAGAATATGTTTCTTGTCACCGTCGTTGAGATTCACAGGCTGATCCTTGATGTCTGTGTGTGCCTAAAAGAAAAAATCTTTTTATTTGTTTATTCAGAACAACTTTTGTGAAATCCTTTGGATTATATTGATAAAGCCGATCTTCTGCTGTAGAACCACAGTGTTGCTGTAATCAATAATGTAAATCTAACTAAGAGATTGGGCTCTAAATGAGTTCAGTGATTCAGATCGAATAATGATTATGTGAAAACATAACCAACTAGGGTGACCAGACGTCCCGAAAAATTCGGGACATCCCGAATCTGGCCCTAATTGTCCCGAAAATTACACTAAAGCAAAATCTTGAAGTTATTGTCTGATAAACATTAAAAACTGTCTGCGGAGGTTGAGTCATCCTGCAACCAGCCCCTGCCGACTGCTCATTGGCTGCAGCATCTTTTCTCTAAGTTCTGAAAAAATACCATAGGCGGCTAGACGCGAATTTAGATATGCATGCCCTTTTTGTTTTAAGCCTTGATGAAGAGAGCGCAAGTTGCTGCAGCTGCGAGGAGGACAGTGATGCACGCGTAAAGGAGTGATTGATTGTTCGCAGTACTGTGTACAAAAAAATACTTCACTACACAATTATTTCGTTATTTTCGTTTAAGCTTATTAGCGTTAGGCTATACAGAAAGGTCTGATTTATGCACTGTTACTTACAAAAGTCATTGTTTTTTTTCTTTTCACAATGACATTTGAGTTCATGATTTTAATGTTGTTTTTTTGTGGCAGACTAAAGACTAATGACAGACTGTTGATCTTTGAATAAAATGTTTGAAATTCATTATCTTTTAGTATAGGCTACGCAGTCTAATATCATAGAACCAGGACTTTTACTTTCTGACCCCTGGTCTTTACACCTCTGCTAAACTATGACTCGCATCAACATCTAACCATCAGCACCGGATCACGTGGTCTCTTGACATTTATGCCATAACAAAGGCACTTTATAAACACTCATTTATAGCAGCCAGAAAACTATTAAAGAACCCAATTAAAGCCAACACTGACCTCAAAGATGGTAAAGTCAAATGAACCTCAATAATTCATCAACATCTAGGCCTACACCTCTGTTAATTCTGTAATAATTCTGTAAACTCTGTAATGTTTTGTAGAGTAGTTTATGTAAAAACTATGTAATCCAAATGGATGGAAAATTTGAATGTAATTCAATTTTTTTTGAGTGAACATATAATAATAGAGAGAAGTTTAGAAAATGTGTATTTTACCTGCTTATTTTCGCTTCACATCCACGAACAGCAGCAATCCTAACGGTCGAGTGATTCCAGTCAGCTCCGCTGCTCCACCGTGTGCTTTGAAGAGAGTGTATCCTTGCACCGGGCGGGAATTCCTTCATTTCGATATTTAAACTCTACATTGTTGAAATGTCTGCGTATTTCAACAATGTATGATTATATTATATTAGGAGATGATATTATGAAAAGAAATTCGTTACGAAACGAAATATTGAACGCAGCAGAACTACTTTGACAAGCGGATTAAGTCCAATAAAAAAACGGAAATTTTATGTTATTTCACAGTTACATGTTTTTCCACATTATTTTACAGCGGATATGTAAATTTACATTATATTTCTGTGATTTTACAGAATATTCAAAATACAGAAAAATCTGTAAAATATTAATCAACATTTTATATAAAATTACACATTATTCTGTAAAAATACAGAACACATTTCTTTAAAAAAATAACAGAAATTTAATGTAATACTAAAATACATGCAATTCCCTGTAAATTTAATAGTGTAAAATAAATTACAGCAAATATCAGTAAAACAACAGGCATTTCAGTGTATAATGACAAAACAGGAAAAATCTGTAAAAAAATACAGACCATTACCTGTAAATTTACATTTATTTTTAACAGTGTGGTATCAACCCACCTGTAAAATGAACTCCGCTGTCGGGGTTTCTGACCTAGACTTTACTTCAGACTCCACAACCAAGTGATTTTTTTAAGTTCAGTCAATTACAAATGATGTCAATTACATTGTTGAACTTCTTCAATTGCGACCTTGTTACTACACAGGCTGGGAACACCATAGGAAATTGAGCAGACAAATCAGGCTGAAGGCAGGCATCAGGTCTATTAGCCACCACTTGGCAAGGGAAAACGTTAGCCCCAGTGAGGTCATTCCCAAGAATTATGCTAACCCCGTCCACGGGTAATTTAGGGCGCACACACAACTCAACAGCTCCTATAACAAGATCAGATTTTAAGTGAACATTATGGAGTGGAACATGAACACATCCCATCTCAATACCTTGCACCAACACATTTCTACCCATACACTCTCAGAAAAATAAAGTACAAAATTGTACCTTTAGGGGTACAATGGCTTGTCACTGGGGCTGTACCCTCAAGGGTACAAATTTGTACCCTTATGATTTGTACCTTAAGAGACCAGTTTTGTACCTTTGGTGACAATTTTGTACCTTAATTTAACAGTACAAAAATTGACCCTTAGAAAATTGGGTACAAAATTGGCTTTGACAGCGTACAATCGTTGACTATAATGTGATGTATATATTTTACACACACACACACACACACACACTGAATTAAAATCAGAATTTATTAAATCCTTTTCATTTTCACATCATTTTACAACATTTCATTTGAAACACATTTTTAGACATTCCATATGAGTCCATCTTGCCGGGTGTTAAAAAGTAACACTGAAGCAGTGTTAAAGTTAATAAGATAATTGATTGATGATTGAGTGGTGATTGACAATTAGTGGTGACACCTGATGTTAATAAGCAGAATCATTGAAGGAAAGAGAGAAAAAAGGTGTTAATTAATGTTTTATGGAATGTTTCATTTCAAGTCACCATGAAAGAGGTCAGTGTTTGCTTTAGTTGGGCTCTTGACTCTTTACCTTTTTATTATTAATTTTTCTCTGGCTAAATAAATACAAAATACTGACAAATACATCAACTCTGAACATCACAAAGCTACTGTCACAACAAAACAACAGAAAAATAAAAGCAAACATGAACAATCTACAAAAATTACAGGACAATTCAGCTGCATAATTTATTCATGCAGCAATGCATGATGGGAGCCATGGATGAGTTTTGATTGGTGGCACCCAGAATGCACTGCAACATGAAGCACTTTGTTTGTCACCATTGTTGAGGTTCATATGCTGATTCTTGATGTCTGTGTGTTTCCAAAAAAAAAAAACCAAAAAAAAAAAAAAACCTTCAGATTACAAAAGCTCTGCAGTAACAGAGATTTACTATAAAGAAATAATATATCATCTATATCACCAGTTAATACTGGATGTCACCAATGAATCTGGCCATTTCACAATGAGAAAACCCAACCATTATGACTGTGTTTCCCAACACACTGTAAACCTAAATTGATCAACTTTGGCTCACTGCACTTTTTGGAAACACAGCTCAGATCATAGTTTCTCTGAACATAACACATGTGCTCTACAAACACAAAGTTGGAGCAGCCAGAGATAAATTGTGAATAAATAGAGTCAAGAGCCCAACTAAAGACCCATGACATATTTACACACAAAGGACTGGGCAGACCCAGTATCTTGCAAAATCAAAACTGGTTTAGTTTCAGAACCATTTGCAAATGCTACAGTGCCATGCAAAATAAATGGCCCATAGGTTGAGTCAGATTCAGACTGAACAAAAGCCACATGTTTAGTTTTAGCAGCCGCTTTCTGCTTCTAGGCCTTGCAGTCAGTGATTAAATGGTCAGGATCTAAACAAAAGAAACAGATCCTGTTCTCCACTGTCCACACCGAAGTAAACTGACGGGCTGGCCTTACACTCTTCCCTGGCCTTGAAGTTTGAGGAAATACACAAGTCTCTTCCCTCGCTACATTAACTATGGGGGAACTAGTTCTCTCAGAACGTGTAAGGAGATGTGTCAAAATAAATTTGTCTACTAACACAGCAACATCAGAAAGAGAATTAACTTTTTGTTCATTCAAATATATTACAACAGCCTCTGGCATACAGTTTTTGAACTCCACCAGTAACAAAAAATCCTGGAGTTGCTCAAAGTTAACAATTTGACTTGCTAAACACCACTTTTCAAAAAGTACTCTCTTTTCTTGAGCAAATTCTACACAGGTTTGTTTAAAAGACTTTGAATGAGACCTGAATTTTTGATGATAGGCCTCTGGGACTAATTCATATGCCCATAACACTGCCACTTTAACAATCTCATAATCAAGCGATTGATCTACAGGCAACAAAGCTCATACTTCCTGGGCTTTGCCCGAAAAGCTGCATTGCAACAATAATGCCCACATATCCTTAGGCCATCTTAACTTCACCGCACACGTTCAAAAGTAGGAATCTACCTCTGCCTCTCTAAAAGGAGGGACAAGCTTAACATACCTACTTGCATCAAAATCAGAGCATTCGGCAGGAATTGGCTGACTAACCAGCATCATCATATCCGAAGGAAGGATCCGCTTGTAAATCCAATTGATGCAGTTTAACAGTGCGCTTTGTTTCGGCTTGAACAACGCATAGTTTAATTAACCTCTGGAGTCTGAGGCTGATTGGGGCCGGAGAAGTTTTGACATGCCCTGACATTTTGTGCTTTTTTCAGTTGTTCATAAACATATTAATGACAAAAGTGTCATACACTGTATTCAGCACAAACTAGGTAATATAACATGTATGACATGTTTTGTTTTTGAAGGAATAATGTTTTATGCGTGGTTATTGAAAAAAAAAAAAATAAATCACTGAATAAGGCCAAAAATATATATTAAATCTGTGTCACAAGACTTCTGGGTATTGGAGGTTGTAGGCTAGTTTTTGCTTCAAAATTATGTAAAAATTATAATGCCTACTTGTTCATATAAAACATATATTGATTAGTTTTGCAGACACTTTTTGTCAAGAACACAGTATGCGTGGAGGTGTGAATCATCATGAATAATGGCTCATTTACACCTGAGAAGACAAAAGAATTGCATAATAATGACCTGAAATGACTTGCTATTAATGAGGCCTTCAGTCAGGTAGGCTAAAAAAAACCCCTTGTAATCAGTCTCAGCTCAATTTAAAATAATGGTATTCTATTATTCTTTAAAATATAAGTATTTCTGTGATGCAAGAGTCTGAATAAGGCTTTTAGTTTAAAAGCATGCACATTTGGAGAAATATTGATGGATTCTCATATGTTTGTCATTTTCTATACAGAGGAGTTTATTATTCTATATTCATTGTCATAACTATGAATGGTGTTTTCAGGTGATACTTGCAGCCGGAGGGCGCTCTGTACACCTTTAGTCCACAAATTACTCTAAAGAAGAAGAGGACATTTCAGGATGGTGTTTTCAATTCATACTTGTGCCGGAGGGCGCTCTCTGTACAATTAGTCCACAAATTATTCTACAGAAGAGGACATATCAGGAACTAACGGCATGTCTTCCAAGGTCGTAACCATGGCTTTTACATACAGATAAACACTTCAGACAATAATACACGATTGAGACGATGAATGCCTGTATTGACTCATAACTGAATAGCGCTGGCTCCGTGGGCGTGGCCGCATTAGCATGAGCTGAATCACAGACTTCTGACGTGTCTCTTTTTATACAGATACATAAACACAGAATTTTTGTTTCGATATGACTTACACGATTTAAAACCTGACATTCAACGTGTCTTTAGACATAAGTGTAATTTTTTTGTGATTAGTATTCACTAAGTTATAGTTTATTTTCTGAGAACTATCAGATTAGACTTGTCGAGGGAGAGGAAAGATCATGCATCATTTGTTTTCTTATTTACAAAAAGCACAACATTTTGTTTTAACTCTGAGTGTATACAATAAAAATAAGATTCTATATCAATTGAATATTACTTATGTCTCTATGACAAAAATTGACGGAGTATTTTAAGTCTGTTTTGCTGCAATTGAAAAAAAACTGCAAAACTCGCCGGCGCATTTTCAGACCTCAGGGAGTTAACTCTGCCTTGCATTCTTATTTCTTAATTAACCATTAAATGCATGACTGTTTCGCCAATCATTCTTACATATTCGGGTCTTTATTGACTTGGATCTATATCTAATATGGAAGGATCTCTACCTGTTGCGAAAATATAAAACTCCTCTGATATTAGAGTAACAATAAAGAAGAATAAAGTAAAGCATATTTTGTTACCTTTTGGAGCTTGAAATGGCTCCGTTTGAGCAGATGTTTTATGCCATCATCACTGTCCTCGTCAGAGCTCATTTCCCAGTAAATTCAGCAAATAATAGGCTAGTTTTATGTTTGAGGTCACAAATATGAGCCCATTCGTGATCTCAAACATAATAATTGTTTATAATATAACCAGAATATGAAGACCAGACCACTCTTAACAGTCCCTATTCTACTTATGGAACGAATGCAGCGGCAGTTTCGTTTTTTTTTTCCGTAAGTAGAATAGGGAAGGCATAAGATATACAGCGTAAGCGTTTTGAAGAATGCGGAAAGCGGAATTATCGATCGTTTCGCTAGATAAGACCCTTATTTCTCGTCTGGTATCGTTTAAAGCCCTTTGAAGCTGCACTGAAACTGTAATTTTAACCTTCAACCGTTTAGAGGCCATTGAAGTCCACTATAAGGAGAATAATCCTGGAATGTTTTCATCAAAAACCTTAATTTATTTTCGACTGAAGAAATAAAGACATGAACATCTTGGATGACTTGGGGGTGAGTAAATTTATCAGGAAAATTTTATTTAAAAGTGGTCTAATCCTTTAACTAATGATTTGAAAATGTATCATTATGTTATGACTTTACTTGTTAAGGCACATGACTATTAACTAATTAAGTAATATGTCATTTATGGGTTTTGAAAGTTGCACATGCAGTGAATGTTTGAAGGATGGGTAAGTTGGGTTGCACATAAATTTCAGCACACGAGAATCTGAACTACTGACTGCTGTTACACTGTGTTTAAACTGGAACAGCTGTTTACACTGGACATGACAGACCATTGCAAGTCCATTTGTCCTTCATAACAGAAGTGACGTTTTGATGTGTTGTGTTGCGTTGTAGCGATGGTAGCCCCTCAACTTTTAAAATGTAATTTCATATATTTGTTCGGGCGCCAGACAGGCCTTTAATCCTGTCAATGAATTAACTCCGGATAGCTCATTTTAAAAACCACCGTTACATATGATATGATATGTACTTGAAAAGGCAGAATCAAACCAAACTCACTGAATCAATTCATTTGCAAATTTATTTTTTTAGAAAACCCACTAAGCATCATGTATTCCATATCACCATAGCAAACATACATTGTGCATTTCAAACACCTCCACAAGAAAACAGGAAAAATAATAATAATAATAATAAACATAGCAAAGACACAACTCTAAAAAGTGTAACCACTTTGACTGGGGATGTGGGAACGTATTTGTCCATTGGCGAGTTCCTATGCATTGGTATACACAAAACAGCGTACTAAACATGCATGAATAGAGTCTCTTTATCACCATAAACCCGTTCACAATATACAATGTCCACATCAATTAGACATTCAGACCGTTTCACATGAGAGCAAAACAATCTCCAAACAACAAACAAAGGAAAAAACATGTATGCATGTATGTGAGGGAGGGCATGACTATTTTGAAGTGCGTTGGTGTGTGTGTGTGTAATGTGTGTGCGTCGAGTTGTACCCAGACTCCCGGAGCCGCTGGTCTTGCGTCAGAGGAGTAACAGGTAAGTAGTCACCACCAGAGCCGCCAGCCCCACGCCTGCAGCACGGACCAGAAGAACACTTGAAGAGGCACAATCCAAGGCACGCGCCGTTTGCCGGCCGTCGCAGCAGAGAGCCACGAGGGAGTCCCTGAGTCAGATGAGTAGCAGGTGAGTAGTTAACACCAGAGCTGTTAGCCCTACGTTTGCAGCACGGACCAGAAGAACACTTGAAGAGGCACAATCCAAGGCACGCGCCGTTGCCGGCTGTCGTAGTAGAGAGCTATGAGGGAGTCTTTGCGTCACAGCTGCACTCTCACTCACTCCGATACGGCAATCAACCCCCAGGAAGTATAAGCCACTCAGTCTGGACACTGCTCACTTTTCACCTCACGCAGACTCATTTGCACCAGAGCACTTTCTTTTAGCCTTCAGCCAGAGCACTTTCTCATAACTGGACCTCGCACAGCGCACACTTCACCAGTCACTTCCGTTCACGTTAGTACAGGTTTGCACTCACTTCCTCCGCGCCATTCACATGAAAAACCCCTCCTTAAATAGTTTGTCACGTAATTCACTTTTCCTCATTGGTCGGCAGCACAATTAAACAATTGGCGAATTGATATCGTGTCGCCACAGCGTCATGCCAAATTCAGTGTAGAATCACTATCACTTTATATAATGGGTTCTATTGTCTTTGTCCGGTCTTGACACAGTGTTACGAAATAGCAGTGCCCGGCCACATGTTCTCAGTGTTCCTCCTTTGAATCCTAGACCTCAAGCTTAACCTGACACATTCCTGTGCCATGAAGGTTCTGGATGCAGCAGTTCATCTGGTACAGTGGAATCACGGTTGTACATGGCTGGAAGTTGAAATCCATTGCTTAGTGTAGATGTCAAAACCATAATGACATATTACTTAACAATTAAAGTCATAACATAATGATACATTTGCAAATCATTAGCTAATGATTAATCAAAGCAGACAACTAGAAGTTGAAGTACATGGCTTCAAACTATTGTGTTAATTAACATATTAACTTACACTATTAGTTAATGAAATATGTTATTAAGGGATTAATACATTGACACATTTAATAACAATTCATATATTAATCTATTAATCATATAGAATCTTTATTAGTTGCTGATGCAGTAATCATTAATTAATGGTTTAGTTCTTCATGTGTCATACATGAAAACATGATTATTTGTGCATTAGTTAAGCATGAATTAATGCATATTAGTGCACCCGTATTGTAAAGTGTTACCATAAATTCTGTCATTTTATCTTGCATTCAGATGCCTGGTGTTTGTGAACACAATCATATGAGGCGCTTCTGGGAGGGATTTATACTGAACCACTTTGACGAAAGACTTTTGCTCAGGCATTACAGAATGACCAAAACAGGATGCTGTGCAAACACATTTCCTGCAAAGACTTTCATGCCTACTTGTACAATTTCTACGGTTGATCTTCAGGAAACTATACCAGAGAACACAAGGAGAACTGAAATTATATTTTTGACAAAAATAGTAAAAAAAATTGACAACTTTTTTTTTTTTTTTTTAAGACTATGGCCATGAAAAGAAACAGCGTCATGTAAAAGATGTTAAAAAGCTAAACTATTTTTTATTTGTTTATTATTCTATTGTTGAGGGCCAAAAGTTGAATGGAAAAGATGTATTACTTTATGTATTAAATTACAATAACATAGTTGCATGGTTGCAAATGCATTTGTCAAAGTAAGAAATTGTGACACAAAAGATGCATTACAAACAAATTTGATAGATCGCAATCTACTTCATTTAGCTAGCTAGCAGCCTATAGCATAAATAGGCTAGTCTCCAAGGCTACAAAACTGCTCTATATAACAAAGCAATTGTAAATCATCCAAAATAAATGCCATGATCACTAGATTTTATACAGGTGTTACTATAATGATTTTGTAAATGGTGATAATCAAACAAATATTGATAACGTGGAAGTTACAGCCATTTGGCTTGGTGTGACTTCTCACTTTTTACAGACAATATAAAGGCAGAGTACATTAACTTCAAAATAGTGGTCAAATTTTGAGCTCAAGATTTTTTTATGTAGATAATTTTCATTACTAAAACATCTAATTGCCAGATTTCCAGTGTCTTACCTATAATTCATTTGGCTGGATAACTAAAAGTCTTTAGTTCCACACTCAAGTTTTGACCTTTTAGGGCAGAATTGTTTTCAAGTCTCTTGTTGAGTTTTTACGTAATACACAAACATTTAACCTGTGATGAACACAGAAGTGTTCATCACAGAAGTTTTCTAAGTGAAGTTTTTCTAAGAAGAAGTTTTCTAAGTGCTCTTACGAGCCCATATCGATGCATTGCCACAGTATGGTCTCACAAAGTAAACTAATTAAGAGTTAGCCAACATTTTTCAAATGTACCAGCATTGTGAGCAAATTAAGTATATGAAGAATATAGATCTCTTATGTTTTAAACAGACCATGATGTTAGGAGAATGTATTATAGTCGAGAGCTCGGGGGGACAGGGAGCACGAGATTTAAAGGGGCCGCACGCTGAATCGGTGCATAGTTAATGATGCCCCAAAATAGGCAGTTAAAAAAATTAATTAAAAAAAATCTATGGGGCATTTTGAGCTGAAACTTCACAGACACATTCAGGGGACACCTTAGACTTATATTACATCTTGTGAAAGAACGTTCTAGGGCACCTTTAATACGATTGTAGAATGCGGTTGTTACTCCCGTATTTTACTGAACTGTGTGTATACAGAACGCGATTAAGCACTAAAAGGTGAACTGACAACCGAATTTAGCTGCAGTGTGTACGTGGCCACAATGTTAATTGGTTGCCCCGCCCAGGACTCAACTTGATGGGCGGTTCATTTGGGTGCACCTGCGGTTGCTGCTGTGGCGTTTCTTTAAAAAGAGACTGTTGGCAGTGCTAGGACGGGAACTTGGGCTTTGGAAGCTTTGTTTGAGTTCTTTTGTTTGGTTGTGTCTTTGCTTTGTTATTTGGGTTTTGCTTTTGCTTTGATCCCCATGTTGTTTTGTTCTTACATCTTTCAACATCACAACATTACATTACAGATTCATTCAGACACCTTGCTTTACACACTAATTAAACTGGTGGTTACAGAAACGTTTTTCTCTTATTTTTGCAAATTAATTTGATTTAATAAATCTTTTTCCTTTTTGACTTAATTATGGCCGTGTGTGCCCTTTTTGTTTGCTTCCCTTGGAGCCAGGGGTTGTAACAATATATATATATATCTCATAAAATGCACAAATGACCCAATAACATAGATTTATATGCTAATTTATGGTTTCCACTGCAGCAGGGAAAAAGAAGAAAGACTTCTTCTGCAGTAACAGACTGGTGATGACGTTAACTGCAGTCTTCATTACACATAAACAGATTGAATTTGTTACTGTTACTAAGAGTTACTGTATTTTATACAATCATGTGTGCTAGCTTTACACTAGTTTGGCCACAAGGTAGTTGTGTTTTTCTTGCTCCATTTTAATATAAGAAAAAAGGAAAACTTGTTATGGTATAAATAATGTTATGGGCTTTTGTCAAAACACAGCTTTATTATACATGACAATAATACTCTTATCATAATGCAGCTGCCAGTAGCCAATCACAATTTCTCTCGTTTTTTTGACATGGCAAATGGCAACAACAGCCAAAAAAACCGTCTCAGGTTACGCATGTAACCATGGTTCCCTGAGAAAAGGGAATGAGACGCTGAATTCGCGCTATGGGGAACGTCACTCGTGACAGGTGTTCGAAATGCCAAGAATCACACAACTCCAATCCTATTGGCCGGCGACAGCCTATGACGTCGAACGGCGCGAACCGTGACATATAAAGGGAGCGCCTGAGGAAGCAGTCAACACCTTCTCATCTTTGAGGGACTGTTCCGCAGGCACCCTGAAGCATGGCAGGGAAGCACAGAGTCTCGTTCCCTGTTCTTAGGGAACCATGGTTACATGCGTAACCTGAGACGTTCCCTTTCGAACGGGAACTTCAACTCTGCGCTGGATTCACGCTATTGGGAACGATATACTCAGGCCGCCATACGTCCGGCAGTTCCCGGGAAAAACCGGGAGCAACTCTCCAAGGCTGTCAGTGACAGCATTCCCTACGGCCAACTGCCCAAGCTGAGCCTAAAAGAGGCCTTTCGTAAAAGGCCTGCCAAGGCTGCTCAAGGCATCTGGGACCGACAGCCCGTAGGAATTGGTCACTTAAAGGGAATGTGGCCAGGGAACCAGAGGAACCCCGGCCAGTCACTAGGGGGAAAAAATCACCCCTGATGCCACCAAGGAGGCCGTACTAATTTAGCGAAAGCCAAATATAGTCTGGGCCAACCTTGTCTGATACACAGAATCTCCAGGCGCAAACTCCAAAAGAGGAGAGCAGGTAAAAGAGCAACTGCGAAAGGGCAGTGAGCAACTCAAACCCACACGCAGAGATGGGCATCCTGGAGAGCGGAACTCAGCTGAACGCTATGAACCCTTGTATTGAGGGGAGTAAGACCACTCATCCTAGGATCTACTCTGCTTCTGATAAGCGCTGAGGAGGCTGTGCGGTAAAAAACCCTGGCACAGGGGAGCACAAACCAGCCTGGGGCCAGTCCGGACGGGAGACTTCCCAGAAATCTACAACCAATAACCAGCTTAGGGAGCTAAGCACAATTATGCAGTCAACCCAGAGGGAAGTACGAAGCTCAACCTAACAGACAGACTGTACTGTAGGCACATAACCATGGAGGCTGACCAGAAGGGGTCTACAACATGGTTACGAGTTCTTACAATGAACTAATCATAACAACATGAACCCAACACACCAGGTGGTATTCAGGATGGCCCATAAGGCCAAAGAACTGAAAGCATAGCATGCTGAGCGCATGACCAACCAGGTAATTAGGTAGCTGTGAGTGCTCACAAAACAGCCCCATCCAACACAATCCAACGAGCAGTGTACTCGGTGAAAGCACCTTTCTACTCTTTAAGCAAGAGGAGTACAGCGTACGCCATCACGCGCTAAAGAACGCCCCAAGGGCCTATAACCTCAGCAGGCATGTGGCATCAGCTCGTGGCAGTGTTATCGAGGTTCAGGCTAGACAGACCGACTACAAAGGAGGTCATTAGCCAGCCCGAGCCCCCGGCCAACCGGCGACATAAGACCCTTTAATGTAAAGTAAAATAAAACTGAAAGGGAAAAAGTCAGCATGCTTACAAAGGAGGCCCTTAAGGCCTACTCGTCGCACGTGGTGTCAGTCAGCGGCCACTAAAGTTCTAGGAGCAAAACAGAACCGAGTAATAGACAGGGTAGCTATTTAGCTTGACTAGAGCTAAAGGAAACCAAGCTCAAGGAGGCAAATGCACAAAACCAGACCAAAGTTGGTTTTAGTACAAGAGCTCACCTCAAGAGATAAGCCACTTCAGAGATGTACTCAGTAAAGCACCTTTTACTCTCTAAGCGAAAGGAGTACAAAGCCAAACTTCCAGCATGACACAAAGGAGGCCTGCGAAGGCCTACAGCCCATATACACGCGGCATCAGCTAGTGGCATCAAGACCCATCCATGGTGATGAAACCCACGTATAGAAACCCACACGAAGCTGTGCCAATATGCAGACAGAAAGGAGGCCCTGACGGGGGCCTAGAACCTCTATGAACACATGGCATCAACCAGTGGTAGCTTCATGACTAGGGCCAGCCCGCAGGCAAGGTACTTGAAAACCCTCGGGTATAAGAAGTACACACTACGCCACAGAACTCAATGAAAGGCCCAACATAGGGCCTATTCAAACAGAGGTGGGCGTGGCCGAAGGCGGCGAGAGTCAAAGACATAACTCAACCATGGAATGAGTCCAGAAATGAACAACCCGGCTGGGTCAACACAGAAGCTACAAAGGAGGCTTGGCAAGGCCTACTACTTTTCGCGACATGTGGTGCCAGCCCTTGGTCATAACAAGACCCAAGCTCAAGGGGGCAGGTCTAGATCCTACACGATAAGTGGGGAACTAACTTACTAAACCTGAGCTCAGGCCTGCACATTCCAAAAGGCAATGTACCTCAGTACATAAAAATGCTATCACGGTCTGAGGAAGGCCGAACAGGCCTATTACCTCAGACAACGTGAGCAAAAGCCTGAGGCAGTGCTACAAATACATGAGCAAACTCATGATCATAACCAACAGCGCCTAAACACAAGCTGTAATACGATAGAGGCTATAATAGAGAGGCAAAAATCTAACAGCAAATGCAAGACAGCTGCTGTGGTCACGATCGACTGGGAGTTAACAGAGATAGCTATTCTAACCAGAATAAGACTCTCTACACTCACCTGAGTGTGCAATCCAACAGGTGATGCACTCAGTGAAACACACACACCCTAACCGGGGAGTACAACAAAACACCACGTTCCTAGATAGAGGCTAAACACAGCCTTCTATCACAGAAACAGGCGTTAACCTGTGGCAGCACATGAGTAGCTCACATATGTATGTAGGGCTAAAGCTTAGAACCCCAAAGCAAACACGAATGCTTTGTAGTACATGCCATCCAAACAGGACAAATGTTTCACAGAACAGATTTATACTGGAATCTGTAATGAACCCTAGAGAACGAAACCCGCTTCTATATGAGTAGAATTGTATCTCAGACTTGAATAAAATTCAAGAGGCTCATTGTGAAACATTATAAGCAAGAAAGGTTCTAAAGTGGGGCCTAGCAAAACTGCATAACTTATCTTCTCAAAGATAAGGGCCTACCACCTGTGAAATACAACATCAGGGAGGCTAATAATGGCCTAAACCTAGCTGTTAAAAGCTATAGCACCTACATAGAAAAAATTATAGGGGGAAAAGGGCATACGGCCAATGACTCCCTCAGGAGGAGGCCAGAACTAGGAAATTACAAGGAATAGTGATAATAGTGTTGATGAATATAAACACCTACACCTAGCCCTAGCCTAGCCGCTAGCTATAGTCTTAAGAGACCATGCCACACTTGGGCTCATTTTAAAATCACTAAGCGAGGAAAGACGAGCACAAAGCAACAGTGCCAGGCGGCCGAAAGACCGACCAAACGCACATAACTGAAACGAAGAGTGCCAACTCCAAACAAGCATAAAGGGTTAGGAGAGAAGCTACTCTAACACAGGAGGCTAAAAAATAACACAGCGACAAACAGCTGTGAGTATAACTAGCTGTAGCGAATTTGTACAGTTATTAATCAATTTATGGGTTAGATATATGAATATAATAAATCATAAAGCTTTATGATTAATTATAATGCATATACCGACCCAAGGGGGAATTAAACATATATTGTGAATTAATTACAACAAATTATAATCAATTACATATATGATTAGTTCTGGTTTAATAATTATTTAGAGGAACTATCAGTTTGTCCAGCAAACCGCTAGCTCCTCACAGAATATTATCAAATGGAAGGTTTTTCTCTGGCCACGAGAAAGACTTCCTATTCTAGCATCCAAACGTAAAGCAAGGATAGGATCGAAATGTTAAAGTGACCTGGTTTTTGTTGAATGAGCAAAGAACAAACAGGCATGAATACAATGTGTTTAATATATGAAATGGATAATACAAGGGTTATACGGCTAGATATACACAAGTAGACACAGATATACACAAAGTGAAAGTAAAGGCAGGAAGAGAGAGGTGATCAAAGCATGGCAAATTACAACCAACAGTTAAACCTTTGAGAGCCAGCAAGGAAACTCAGTATATATAAAATCTTAAAGAAGTAAATACTTGCATTTGGTTCGGTGTTGTGGTTTAGAGTTTCAGAGCGCTCAGTTTGGTAATGGTCCTTTTTCAGGAGGTTGTTTCTTCGGTGGGTTTTTCAAAAGAGGTTTAAACTGAAGAGTAATCTAACCGGAAAATAAAGAAGTCAGTCTCTGGGGTGATGGAGTGTCGAAAGCTTGGCGACAGGAAAATTTGTGCAACGAAGAGACGCGTGTCATGGTGTTTTAAAGACAACCAGACCAGAACGCCTTCTTGATAACGTCCGCCAATAATAGTGTTGCAATTTTGGCGGTTTTCCACTTTCCTTTGTCCTGTCTCGCGGCTTGATTTGCATAATTTATGGTATATCAAATCGGGTGTACTTTCTTCATAGTACTATTAAAAATTGAACTATGCATTTGACAGCAATGCAACATACATTAGTGAATAGCTCGGACCCAGAGCTTTACGGAGAGTTCAAACTCGAAAGGTGTCCCACTTCATCTAAAGAAGATACACTTTATACTCTAATACTATCGTTTACATGAAAACTAACCTACTACAGTCATTTCTACGCTTCAACACTAGTAACACATAAATGCAACAAGCACTACAATGGCAGATACATTCATATTTGCAGGTACAATCATGTTTGTGCATACAGTCTTTATGCAGGTCTTTGCTTATGTGTCTGTGGGTGCGTGCGTGTATTTTCTCTTTTATTGCTGTTCTTTTTTTTTGCGGGCCTGTCTCGTAGTAACCCGATCCGAGGTGTCCGCATCCCCTTTGAAGTCGCGAAGGAGATGTTCAGGAATCTATCGAAATAGTCATAAAAAAAGTCTTGTGATCCATTGGCTCCGGCCTGGCGGACACTAATGTGAGATTTACAAACCAAAGTTTCCTGAATTGAGGCTTAAACGCAGTTTATGGCGGGGTCTGCTCATTTTCGAACTGTGCAGACCCTACACTAGCCAACCTAGCGTTTCAGTTATCAAGCCCAAATTAACCCCTTCTATGCCAAACTATATGCTCAGGGAAACTATACAGGAAAAAAACAAGGTCTACATTTTCCTTTTTTAGAAGGGATAAAAAGACCTCGCTTACCTCCTGCGGCTCGTAGGAAGAAGATACCTTCCCCTTCTGTCAGAGTAGAGAAGGAAAATCCAAAGTCCTTTAAGCCTAAAAGTACTTTCACTATCAAGCCAGACGGTAGGCCGTCAGAAAAACATTCATCATGTGCCCTGACAGTCGGCCTGACTGCAAAAGCCCGAGCATACAGAATGTTCTATCAATGCTGCCGGGAGGTGGGAGGTGGAAGAAGAAAGCGAGCAAGGGCGAGATATTTCAGTCCCCGCGAGAAGAGATCGATCATCTGCGCTGCTGACGCCTATGCTCGATCACCTCCCTCAGGTCTTGTTTCTTCTTCTTTGCGTCCCACCGCCTCTGCGCCTTGTTCCGGAGAGGAGGAGGCACACGAGCGGCGACGCTAGCTCTCTGGGCCTGCCTCTGAGCCTCGACTCAAGACGGCCCGGGACCTCCCGGCTGTCTGGGCCCAGATCCGGATCTGAGCGGGATACAGGATCTGAATGCAGCGGAGTGCGCCCTCGCCTCCTTGAACTTCTTAACAACTGCCTCGACGGATGTGCCAAAAAGCTCAGATGGTGAGACTGGGACATTGAGGAGAAAACCCTTTTCTTTCTCCCCGATGTCCACACAATTGAGCCACAGATGTCGCTCTGTGGCCACCATAGCCGCCATATCCGGCCGATCGAGGCAGCAGTCTGCTTGGTGGCCCTCAGAGCGAGATCCACGGTCCCCATACCGGCCCAACCCCTCAACATCAGCAAACTGGCTCGCTGATATCGATGAATTCTGGCCGAGTACGGGTTCTTCCATGCCCTCTCGATCTCGACATGCAGATCGGGAAGGAATGGAAGGCTCCCTGGAGTTATAGGGTTATGGTCTGAAAGGAACCGCTCATCTAGTCTACCGCAGCGCGTTCCATAACCTCCAATAACTCCGTATACACCGGGCAGGGCGGCCTAAGAGAGGCTGCGGGCTCACCCGCTTCCTCCTCGGCCATCTCTCCTGCTCTCTGGGGCTTGCCGCCTGGATCCAATGATGTCCCGAACAGTCCCGAAAAGATGAGATGTTGACTGCTTCCTCAGGCGCTCCCTTTATACGTCACTGTTCACGCCGTTCGACGTCATAGGCTGTCGCCGGCCAATAAGATTGGAGTTGTGTGATTCTTGGCATTTCGAACACCTGTCACGAGTGACGTTTCCCATAGCGCGAATTCAGCACAGAGTTGAGGTTCCCTTTTGAAAGGGAACTAACACTAAAAAGTCAAGAGTAAAACTGCCTAACTAAAGCAAACACTGACCTCAATAATGGTGACATTAAATAAAACTTATTTTCAACAAATCATCAACATCTAAACCTCTGGTAATTCTCAGTAACAACTTTTGTAGATGTATGTCAGAAAGTTATTAAAGGGGTACTTCACCCCTGGAAAGATGAATGTGTATTTAAAATTGGTCATTTATGTAGTAGAAATGTGAAATTATTTTTGAATTTGGAGCTTTCTAGACTGAGAAAAGGCAGAAAATGTATTTTTGACTAATGTGGATGAAAGACAACAACTCCCAGAATGCACTTGTTTTGCTGCCCTTGCGAGGCCACGCCCAAACCACGCCTACAGGCGGCATTACCAGGAAAATTCAAACAAATAAATCGTGAGTTAGTTCATACATTTACAGCGAAATGGTGCTACATTGCTTTGTACCTGGATGTACACCCAAAACCAGGAAAGGACAAGTAAGTTTACATCATTTTCCGATTAAGTTAAAGATTTGGAGCGATGTAAACAGTGGCTGCAGGCCATCAAACACCCGAAGTTTGGAGATGACACCGTTATAGAAAACCTAAAAAAAACGAGGACTACGAACCAAATATCTTTGCAATGAAGAGAACCATTCTGAAGGACACCGCGATACCATATTCACTTTCCCAGAGGACGAACAGCCTGGGCATCTGGTACTAAGTGTATTCGCCTAGAGGTAAGACTCGCTGATACTAGACTGATAACACAGTAGCCTATATGTAGTGTTGTAGGTAGCAGTAAAACTGCAAACTTAGCAAAGTAACGTTAGATAGACAATTACATATAAGTTGCATATAAGTTGACTGTTATCAAAGTAAAGCCTCTGTTCTGTAAAACTGAGTTTATTTATCTATTTATGCTAACGTTACCACAAAAGCCTGTTGCTGTATTGGTTGAGATGACTGCAGAGACCGATAAATTTGCGAGATGAACCACTGATGTAGTGCAGACAAAATAAAGTTAATTACTGTAAGCTTAAAAATATAATTGACACCCACTTTTGATAAAATCTTTGATCTATGTCCGTGAGTAACCTCAAACGCGCATATGTATGGGCGTGGTGAAAAAATGCGGAACTACCTGCTATTACTGGCTGTAGTTTTAAGCCTCTGGCCAAAAAAGCCTCCGATGACGCAAAATGATGATTTTTTGATACAGAATAAAAATGCATAAAGCTCTCATCTCGGGCTGATATGAAGGGGGGAAGCACGGTAATTTGAAAATACTAGTGGTATTCTACTAATACAAAGCTTAATGCTAAATCCTGAAGTAACCCTTTAATAAGTGAAGCTGGTAATGCTGTTTGTGCAGATCTTCAGAGATTTAATGTCTTTAATGTCTTTTATCTTCAGTTGATTTCATCGAAGGCTGTGGCTGAAGTCATAGTTCTTGTTGTTCCTCTGATTCTGCTCATTATCACCTAATTATCTCATTAACTCCAACACCGATTCAGTGTTACATTTAACAGCCTACTGTTCACACTGAGTAGTGTTCATTTCATCTGGGCTAACCCATGTGGGGCCTCCATGGGTGTGCTGGTTGGGAACAGGACTGTTACAGTTAAGGGGTTAAATGAAGGCCAGAGCATAGTGGACCACACTAACCCTGACCCCTGAGTCTAGAAAAAGGTGCTTACCTCTAATTTCAAAGCAGATGCTTATCAAATCAAAATTATCAATACTTATTTTTTGTGGAATACTTCAGGATTTTTTATAAATGATTTATCCTTGCACATCATCATTATTTTTTTTATTAATGTGAAAATTCACTTCTCTTCTCTGATTATGTATTTACTGGCACAGGGGCGGGACAACCTGTCACTCGCATGTGATCAACCAGTAGCCAACCACAACCATTCCTTCAGTTCTCCATGGACAAAATCATGTGACCTGGGGCCTGTACCATGAAGCCGGATTAGCTGGCTAGCCAGGTAAATTTCAGATTAGTTTGCGCCAATCCTGGGTTTTAGGTACCATGAAAGTAACTTGGCTTTTACTGGTGTTCATCGCCATATTAACTTACGCTGCATGGCTAACCTGCTCCAGAGCAGGTTATGTTCTGGGTTAGAGTTGCTCAAAGTTCAATTCAAACAATTCGACTTGCTAAACACACCACTTTTCAAAAAGTACTCTCTTTTCTTGAGCAAATTCCACACAGGTTTGTTTAAAAGACTTTGAATGAGACCTGAATTTTTGATGACAGGCCTCTGGGACTAATTCATATGCCCGTAACACTGCCACTTTAACAATCTCATATTCAAGCGATTGATCTACAGGCTTCGTTGCCTGTAGATCAATCGCTCATACTTCCTGGGCTTTGCCCGTAAAGCTGCATTGCAACAATAATGCCCACATATCCTTATGGTGCGTTCACACCGGACGCAAATGAAGCGGTAAGCGCGAGTGATTTACATGTTAAGTCAATGCAAAGACGCGAAGTGACATCCTGCGGTGCGATTCGCGCGAATGAAGCGGCGCGAATGACGCAAGTTGAAAAATCTGAACTTTGGCGAATTTCCGCGTCGCGTTAACCAATCAGGAGCTTGCTCTAGTAGTGACGTGACGTAGCAAGCTGAGGCAGAATTTCGAAACAACAATGGAGGACAAAATCATCGTCGCTATACATCTTCATACATTTATAGAAACAGAAATAAAAAGGATCGTGTTTGAAAGAAAGTGAGTGAGGAGGTCGGACAATCTGATAAGTTGTAAAAAAACGGTCTTTACTCAATTTGAGCTATATATATATACATATTAAGACTACAAGCCAACTAAAGACTACCAATTGAGCTTATTCGCTGTAATTTACAATTATTTCCCCACTGACAAGTTGTGTTTATTCAGAGGAAGTGTGCAGAAAGCAGTGGGAGAGTCTGGGACACATAAAGGAGCGGGACAGCCCCTCTCATGACGCGAATTCGCGTCTGTTGTGAAGGGATTTTCATGCGCGAATGAAGCGAGTAAACTCAAAATGTTCAAGCGTCCAACTACGCGCGAATAGCGCGATTTATTCGCGCAAGTCGCGTCTGGTGTGAACGCAGCATTAGGCCATCTTAACTTCACCGCAACACGTTCAAAATGCGATGAAGTAGGAATCTTCCTCTGCCTCTCTAAAAGGAGGGACAAGCTTAACATACCTACTTGCATCAAAATCAGAGCATTCGGCAGGAATTGGCTGACTTACCGGCGTCATCATATCCGAAGGAAGGATCCGCTTGTAAATCCAATTGATGCAGTTTAACAGTGTGCTTTGTTTCGGCTTGAACAACGCGTAGTTTAATTAACTCTGCCTTGCATTCTTATTTCTTAACCATTAAATGCATGACTGTTTCGCCAATCATTCTTACATATTCGGGTCTTTATCGACTCAGATCTATATCTAACATGGAAGGATCTCTACCTGTCGCGATAATATAAAACTCCTCTGATATTAGAGTAACAATTACAGAAGAATAAAATAAAGCATATTTTGTTACCTTTTGGAGCTTGAAATGGCTCCGTTTGAGCAGATGTTTTATGCCATCATCACTGTCCTCGTCAGAGCTAATTTCCCAGTAAATTCAGCAAATAATAGGCTAGTTTTATGTTTGAGGTCACAAATATGAGCCCCATTCGTGATCTCAAACATAATAATTGTTTATAATATAACCAGAATATGAAGACCAGACCACTCTTAACAGTCCCTATTCTACTTACAGAACGAACGCAGCGCCAGTTTCGTTTTTTTTTTTCCGTAAGTAGAATAGGGAAGGCGTAGGACATACAGCGTAAGCATTTTGAAGAATGCGGAAAGCGGAATTATCGATCGCTTCGCTAGATAAGACCCTTATTTCTCGTCTGGTATCGTTTAAAGCCCTTTGAAGCTGCACTGAAACTGTAATTTTGACCTTCAACCGTTTAGAGGCCATTGAAGTCCACTATAAGGAGAATAATCCTGGAATGTTTTCATCAAAAACCTTAATTTATTTTCGACTGAAGAAAGAAAGACATGAACATCTTGGATGACATGGGGGTGAGTAAATTATCAGGAAAATTTTATTTAAAAGTGGTCTAATCCTTTAACTAATGATTTGAAATGTATCATTATGTTATGACTTTACTTGTTAAGGCACATGACTATTAACTAATTAAGTAATATGTCATTTATGGGTTTTGAAAGTTGCACATGCAGTGAATGTAACGTCAGAGAATATGTTTGAAGGATGGGTAAGTTGGGCTGCACATAAATTTCAGCACACCAGAATCTGAACTACTGATTGCTGTTACACTGTGTTTAAACTGGAACAGCTGTTTACACTGGACATGACAGACCATTGCAAGTCCATTTGTCCTTCATAACAGAAGTGACGTTTTGATGTGTTGTGTTGCGTCATGCCAAATTCAGTGTAGAATCACTATCACTTTATATAATGGGTTCTGTTGTCTTTGTCCGGTCTTGACACAGTGTTACGAAATAGCAGTGCCCGGCCACATGTTCTCAGTGTTCCTCCTTTGAATCCTAGACCTCAAGCTTAACCTGACACATTCCTGTGCCATGAAGGTTCTGGATGCAGCAGTTCATCTGGTACAGTGGAATCACGGTTGTACATGGTTGGAAATTGAAATCCATGGCTTAGTGTAGATGTCAAAACCATAATGACATATTACTTAACAATTAGTTAATAGTCATGTGCCTCAACAAGTAAAGTCATAACATAATGATACATTTGCAAATCATTAGCTAATGATTAATTAAAGCAGACAACTGGAAGTTGAAGTACATGGCTTCAAACTATTGTGTTAATTAACACATTAACTTAAACTATTAGTTAATAAAATATGTTATTAAGGGATTGATACATTATGACATTAAATTAATAACAATTCATATATTACTTGATCTATTAATCATAGAATCTTTATTAGTTGCTGATGCAGTAATCATTAATTAATGGTTTAGTTCTTCATGAGTCATACATGAAAACATGATTATCTGTGCATTAGTTAAAGGGATAGTTCACCCAAAATTGAAAATTTGATATTTATCTGCTTACCCCAAGTGCATCCAAGATATAGGTGACTTTGTTTCTTCAGTAGAACACAAATGATGATTTTTAACTCCAACAGTCTCCGTCTGTAAGTCTTATTATGTGGGTCAATGGGAACTTCTTTTATAAGAGTAAATAAAACTTGCTTAGACAAATCCAAATTAAACCCTGTGGCTCGTGATGGCACATTGATGTCCTAAGACACGAAACGATCGGTTTGTGCGAGAAACCGAACAGTATTTATATCATTTTTTACCTCTTATGCTGCGTTCACACCGAACTTGACACCCCAGACGCGTCCACTAAATGCTTGAACATTTTGAAGCCAGACGCGCGTAAAATTCGCTCAATTCGCGCGTCTTAACAAAGTGTGTTCAGACGCGAATTCGCGTCATGGGAGGGGCTTTCATCTCTTTCTGCACAGATCCTCTGAATAAACACATAATCTCGTCAGTTGGAAACCTGTAGCGGCAATTTAACTCGGTTATGCCGGCCAACTTTTGCTAGCTAGAAGTATCTAGCTAGTATCAATGGCTAAAATCATGTAAAAAGTTTTACAACTAACCAGATTGTCTGATTTCTTCGCTTATTATCTTCCAGGCAAGGTCCTTTTTATTCCTGTCTCGATAAAAATATAATGACACATCATAGAGCTCAGGGTGGCCACATACAGCGACATCTTTGTTCTGGTCTCCACCACTGATCACATCATAAACACGTTACTACCAAAGCAGAGTCCCTGATTGGTTAACGCGCTGCGAATTTACGCCAAAGTTCAGATTTTTCAACTCTGGCGTTTGGGCGTCAGACGCTCAATTCGCACGTCAGCCGCGTGAACGCTCAATTCGCGCCGCGCCATTCGCGCTGCGCTAGACTCTTGATTCGCGCCACAGGACACCTAGACACGCGTTTACATTGACTTAACATGTAAATCAGACGCCTCAGACGCCCCAGACGCGTTCGGTGTAAACGCAGCATAAAACACCACCATGTCCAACTGCATTCAGCATTCGCTTAGTGAGGTCTGATCGCGCTCTGACAACGGCAGTGATGTCTCGCGCATATACTTCAATGACATCACTAAGCGAATGCTGAACGCAATTGGACATAGTGGTGTTTTAGAAGTAAAAAATGATATAAATACTGTTCGGTTTCTCGCACAAACCGATCGTTTCATGTCTTAACGTGTCTTGCCATTGACCCACATTATAAGACGGCAGCGGTTGAAGTTAAAAATCATCATTTGTGTTCTACTGAAGAAACAAAGTCACCTACATCTTGGATACGCTGGGGGTAAGCAGATAAGCATCAAATTTTCATTTTTGGGTGAACTATCCCTTTAAGCATGAATTAATGCATATTAGTGCACCCGTATTGTAAAGTGTTACCATAAATTCTGTCATGTTATCTTGCATTCAGATGCCTGGTGTTTGTGAACACAATCATGTGAGGCGCTTCTGGGAGGGATTTATACTGAACCACTTTGACGAAAGACTTTTGCTCAGGCATTAAAGAATGACCAAAACAGGATGCTGTGCAAACACATTTCCTGCAAAGACTTTCATGCCTACTTGTGTTCTTTGGTATAGTTTCCTGAAGATCAACCATAGAAATTGTACAAGGAGGACTGAAATTATATTTTTGACTGAAATAGTAAAAAAATTTATGGCAACTGTTTTTTTTTTTTTTTTTAGCCTATGGCCATGAAAAGAAACAGTGTCATGTAAAAGATGTTAAAAGCTAAACTATTTTTTTTATTTGTTATTATTCTATTGTTGAGGGCCAAAAGTTGAATGGATGGAAAGGATGTATTACTTTATGTATTAAATTAAATAACATAGTTGCATGGTTGCAAACACATTTGTCAAAGTAAGAAATTGTGTGACACAAAAGATGCATTACAAACAAATTTGATAGATCGCAATCTACTTCATTTAGCTAGCTAGCAGCCTATAGCATAAATAGGCTAGTCTCCAAGGCTACAAAACTGCTCTATATAACAAAGCAATTGTAAATCATCCAAAATAAATGCCATGATCACTAGATTTTATACAGGAATTACTATAATGATTTTGTAAATGGTGATCATCAAACAAATATTGATAATGTGGAAGTTAAAGCCATTTGCCTTGGTGTGACACCTCACTTTTTACAGACAATATAAAGGCAGAGTACATTAACTTCAAAATAGTGGTCAAATTTTGAGCTCAAGATTTATGTAGATAATTTTCATTACTAAAACATCTAATTGCCAGATTTCCAGTGTCTTACCTATAATTAATTTGGCTGGATAACTAAAAGTCTTTAAAGTAATTTTTCTCAGTTCCACATTCGAGTTTTGACCTTTTAGGGCAGAATTGTTTTCAAGTCTCTTGTTGAGTTTTTATGTAATACACAAACATTTAACCTGTGATGGTGAACACAGAAGTGTTCATTTCCTGTTTTCTAAGTGCTCTTATGAGCCCATATCGATGCATTGCCACAGTATAATCTCACAAAGTAAACTAATTAAGAGTTAGCCAACATTTTTCAAATGTACCAGCATTGTAAGCAAATTAAGTATATGAAGAATATAGATCTTATGTTTTAAACAGACCATGATGTTAGCAGAATGTATTATAGTCGAGAGCTCAGGGGGGAAAGGAGGTTGAGATTTAAAGGGGCTGCACGCTGAATCGGTGCATAGTTAATGATGCCCCAAAATAGGCAGTTAAAAAAATTAATTAAAAAAAATCTATGGGGTATTTTGAGCTGAAACTTCACAGACACATTCAGGGGACACCTTAGACTTATATTTCAGTCAGGACCACTTAAGTCAAAAATTACAAGAGACAAAATTTAGTAAATTTTTTATTGGCATATTTGCTAAAGTTACAATTTGGCGGTATGGCTCTGTTCTAAATTCCCCGTCCTTTCATGAGCTCCATGAAAGCCAAGACCGGGAACAGCAGCAGCTTCTGGGGACAACCTCCCATTTTTTAACTGGGAGAGCAGCAGAAAATCCCCCTATTGAGAACAGAGCATGCATCAATGACAACAGAATGACACTGATTAAGTTATACACAAGTTTAAGGAGGAGCTGGGGAGGAGGTGGGTTGCAAGCAGCTTGCAGTGGAAGCAGCCAAGCAGGCAGAGAGACGGAAGCTGCGTTTAAGTAATGCGCCTTATTTTAGAGTTGCCAATAGAGTCCATAGAAATTGGATCAGCTGATATGGGTGGGGTTGGAATTTGAGAATCGGCTGATAGCAGAGCTTGACTACGAGGCCTGCCTGAACTAACGCTGACGCTTAATTTCAGTCAGGACCACTTAAGTCAAAAATTACAAGAGACAAAATTAAGTCAATTTTTTATTGGCATATTTGCTAAAGTTACAATTTGGCAGTATGGCTCTGTTCTAAATTCCCCATCCTTTCATGAGCTCCATGAAAGCCAAGACCGGGAACAGCAGCAGCTTCTGGGGACAACCTCCCATTTTTTAACTGGGAGAGCAGCAGAAAATCCCCCCCCCAAACAGACCATACCAGGCAATCCTCCCTGGCTCTTCCTGCTAAATCGAAGAGCCAGCCGAGGATTCAGATGTGCATTTCAGGAAGCCAATGCAACAATAAAGAACAAATCAAGATACGTGAAGCCAATATAAATGTAGCTAGAGCAATGATAGAAATAAGTATGTAAGTAAGTATGGCTCTGTTCTAAAATTCCCTGTCCTTAACATGAGCTCCATAATAAGTTTCTAGGGACTACCTCCCATTTTATAATCAGGGAGAGCACAAATTCCCCCCAAACAGACCATACAAGGCTATCCTCCCTGGCTTTTTCTGCCAATCAAAAAGCCAGCAGAGGAACCAAAAAGCTTAGCTTACTGAATTTAAGAGCCAATCGATCTATGTGAAGCTAGCATGAGGAATGTAGCAAAAGCCAATGATCTATTTTAAAAAAAAAAAAATTTATGCTCAATTGCATTTTTTACGAAGCAAGTTCATTTATGCACTAGTCCCATGCGTGAACGCTCTTCCCAAAAGCACACGTGAGAATTTAAAAATCGAAAGCAGTTTTCCATCAGTGACTTTCATATTTTATAAAAGCCCGCAGCATTTCAAATAACAAATGATGCCTTTGAGCATTTGTACAGAAAATAGCCCATTGGCAGACGAGACCGTAAACTGCAAGTGTAAACATGAAGTAAAGCATGCGTTTCTCACAGGTCTCTCATACCCTGTCAATGAATCCTGTGAATGTAATTTGCTTCAGCTTTTCCGAACTTCACGCTCAACTTTAAAGAAATTAATTGAAAACGCTCACTCTGCTCCTTGCCAGTGGACACGCACCAAGCACATGCAGCATCATCACGCATCTGCGGTCAAATTTACAAATTTACAAATGTAAATGGGCCCAACAGCTATTGAAGCCATAATATTTATTTTCAAGCAGGGAGCAGTATTGCTTTTCTGGCTTGAGCAACGGCCGAAGGCAACATTCATAGCAGCTGAAGACCATCGCCCCATGACCTTCAATGTAGAGACAGGAGTGGAGGAAGCTGCAGTTGTAGCAGCACATAGCACAGTGAGTGAAGGAAGCTCTGGGGAAGCTTGTAGTATTGCAGAGAGGGTGTAGATAGGAGGTAAACCAGGCCCTGGACATGGGCTTTCCCTCCTCTTGTGGCAAATAATGTGTCGTGCTGACCAGCTTGTGGATGGCTCCTCAGGTAGCCCAACATAAATAACAGGATAAAGCAGAGTTAGATTCAGAGATTAAAACGACTTCATTTCTTGTTCCTATCAGTTTTAGAGTGCTTTAGAAATATGAGGTGGTGCAATTAATTTGATACATCAGAAATTGTGAGGTCACGTGACAGAATAATCTGCGTGTGGAAAACTCGCCACCTCTGAGAAACCGTGAACAAAAGGGGAAAAGCTGATCATTAACTAGAGGTTTCTCTTTAAAGCCTGTTAGCAGGAAACAAATAGATGGATTTCTAGTACGCTGATGGTGGATGGATCCAGCAACGCAGGTGACCATACTTTTGGTTAAAGGCAGTACAGCTATGGAGAAAGTGGCACAGAAGAACTAAAGTAGATTTGGCTAGACAACTACACATGTAGTGAACTGCAGAGTGCAAATATATGAAGGGTCATAGTCTAGTACAGTTTGGCTGAAGGGGGGGCAGACCAGGCTGATGGCACTGCCTCTAGACACAAGAGGTGGAATTTCTGAAATTCAAACAGACAGAGAATAAGCAATTTGTTGTTTAGCATGGAATGTGTGCAGCCTGAAATATGAATTTAACCATGACTGACCAATAGGCTACTTCAAATCTGTCTGGACTGAAGAGAGTCCCTTATTAATATGAACGGTTTCCTCATTGTTGCAAAAACAATGTTTCTAGACTAGTGTTTACCCCACAGAATACAGCTATCACAATGGATTCAATTACAACAGAGCAGTTGACAAGGTGATAGCAGCACGGATAGCAGCTCATTGCAATACACTAGTAAATCACTGACCATTAAAACAGAATCACAACAAACCCTCTATAACCCTATTGTAAATGTGGAGGTCATTTGGACAGATGATAGCATGCGTCCAACATTCATTTAGCTGAAACCAGCCCAAAAAAAAAACATGGTTTAATGAAAATATCAGCCCATTGGAAAGGCGTTGAATAGTTGAGCCACAGTAAATATCTATACATAAAAAAAGCCCATCACCGAACATCTCATGTCCACTATGCTTAGTTGCAGTAATTTAACGTAGATGGCTTATGCTGCTGCATAAACTTAATATGTAGCACAACTGTTACATGCTTGTATTTTACTCCTCTATGCAAACTGTAAACACCCTTCTTAAAAACCATAGACTGTAGAAAACAACAGGCTTTGTTTGATGATTCGCAGATTAAAAGAGAGGTTTAGACGCGAATGCAAGCCCCGTACTGGAATCCAGAATTTTCCCCAAATTTAGAGAGTGCTCTAATGCAGACACTATAAGCAAGCAACAGCTTCTGAAACTAATATTCTATTATAGCTTACTTTTAGTCCGAGATAACGTTAATGCATTACTACTTGGCATATCTCTGTCCCTTGCAAATGTTATGTCAATCCATGCATTTTGATATTAAAGGTGATCGAGAGGATTTTTTCGTCGACTAAGAATCCAAAGACTGTTACTGAGTTTTGAAATGAATGCATGCGTAAGAACATTTAGCTCCTTCACAGCTCATTTCAAAGGAACACCTCCCAAAACTCGTGCACGAGTATTGGAACACGAGTGTTTACCACCGGCATTCGCTGTGTCGTGTTAGTGGATTCACTATGTCGGACTCACCGCAGGTAACTCGTAATCTGCAGTTGTTACTCCTGTCTCCTGACAAAAACATTGCATGTAGCACCTGTGGAGTGTGGAAAGTTACTGGAGAGCGCAGCCACGCTCGTCTCTCACAAGGAACGTCATAGCAGTGATTGACAAGCCAGAGAGCATGTCTCTCACAAGGAACGTCATGGCAGTGATTGACAAGCCAGAGGGCGATCATCACGTAAACGATTGGCTGATGTTTTTAAGGCCCTACCTCGTGCACAGATGATGTATATTAATATTACTACTTCAGTGCACCTAATAAATAGTCTTTTATCATTTAGTAAAGACAGTTTCAAGTAATATTGCAAAAATGTATAAAACAAAACATCCTATTTAGCACCTTTAATCCCACGTATATGTAGATGTCACTTCAAAACCCTGCAGCGTGCAACAGACTGTCGGTCTTCACAGCAGTATGAACTCTTAATTTCTTGATATGGCCACGAGAGCATGCAAAGACCCCTAGCTCAATCTTAGCCCAAGCGGTCTAAGGAAGTTCAGCTGCATCAATAAGCTGTTAAAATTAATGATAGGAAACAAAGCTTTCTGAAGCCTTTGAAGCTATCAATTTTTTTTTTTTTTTTTTTGGAAAAAGCTTCTAACTCAAAGCTTTATCACAATGAACTTAAATGATATGATTTAATTCTAGAGCTGCTGTGTAGTCAATGTTTCATGTTAACACGGTTTTGACAGTCTGCATGGTAAAAAGCTCTATATAATAAAAGTGACTTGACTTAATGTGCATAAGCAATATTTGTGGTCAGACTTGTTTTCTCCACCTTATCTAACAAATCATTGCAGCAGCTGCGGTTTGAAAAAGCGTGAGAACAAAGCGCCCATTTTCAAAATTTAAACCAGCTGTCCTGATCTTCTGATACTGCATGACGTTTGAAGCTTCAAAACATCAGTCAAACACGTGGTATTGCGGCACAGCGTGTGATAAAAGTCCCTATATCTATAGCTTTTGTTGTGATAGTGCTTTGAAAACTGCAACAGAGCTTCGGAGTCCCGGTATAAACAGTTAGGGTATGTTTACAGTCCATATACAATAAATCTCCCATTTCTGTTTAAAAGCAAAAACACCACGTTTTAGCAGTAAGTGACTGATGATAATGAACCTGATGACCACAAACGAAACATCCTCCAGAGCCAAAGAACCAGTAAAACGTTTGCCAAATGATATGATTACAGCATCAACTGTGCTCTTGCTTCGTTGAGAATACCTGGAATTGCCTCGGCACACTCGGCAAAAATAATATTACGTGACAGCAGTGAGTCACAATGCTGATGAATATGTCATCATATAAATCACTGTTCGTCCCATATTTATTAAATTGTATGCCCAGATGTATGCCAATCGCCTAAATGCAGCTGCTCGCGTACTTCCTATGTAAATAGGTGAATACATTATTTTTAATCATAAGGTGCAAATAGTAAGCAAACAGCTTCTACTTAACCACAAAATCTGCTGGCGATCTATTGCTGGTGATATCTGCGAACAGTCTGAATCTGTTAAACATCCTTCCGAACAAATCTATGATGCTGTAGCTTCGTTTGATATGCGAATACAACGCGAAAAGCCTTTCCTTTAATAGAGTTCAGTAAAACTCGTCTCTAAATAAAAGCAAATCTCATTGGCTAGCTGTTTAGTAAATCACTCTTGAATATAAAACAGACTGCTCACTGACACGTGAAATAAAACTCACGTAGTGTTACATCATATTAAACTGATAAAGCAGACCACACGAAAACGATAGTGATAGAGCATAAAAAAGACCGTTTCACTTATCTTGATTAATTGCAAGCAGCCTGCAGTGGAAGCAGCCAAGCAGGCAGAGAGACGGAAGCTGCGTTTAAATAATGCGCCTTATTTTAGAGTTGCCAATGGAGTCCATAGAAATTGGATCAGCTGATATGGGTGGGGTTGGAATTTGAGAATCAGCTGATAGCGGAGCTTTGACTACGAGGCCTGCCTGAACTAACGCTGACGCTTAATTACATCTTGTGAAAGAACGTTCCAGGGCACCTTTAATACGATTGTAGAATGCGGTTGTTACTCCCGTATTTTACTGAACTGTGTGTATACAGAACGCGATTAAGCACTAAAAGGTGAACTGACAACCGAATTTAGCTGCAGTGTGTACGTGGCCACAATGTTAATTGGTTGCCCCGCCCAGGACTCAACTTGATGGGCGGTTCATTTGGGTGCACCTGCGGTTGCTGCTGTGGCGTTTCTTTAAAAAGAGACTGTTGGCAGTGCTAGGACGGGAACTTGGGTTTTGAAAGCTTTGTTTGAGTTCTCCTTTGTTTAGTTGTGTCTTTGCTTTGTTATTTGGGTTTTGCTTTTGCTTTGATCCCCATGTTGTTTTGTTCTTACATCTTTCAACATCACAACATTACATTACAGATTCATTCAGACACCTTACTTTACACACTAATTAAACTGGTGGTTACAGAAACATTTTTCTCTTACTTTTGCAAATTAATTTGATTTAATAAATCTTTTTCCTTTTTGACTTAATTATGGCCGTGTGTGCCCTTTTTGTTGCTTCCCTTGGAGCCAGGGGTTGTAACAATAAATATAAATATAAATATATATATTTATAAAACATAAAATGCAAAAATGACCCAATAACATAGCAGATTTATTTGCTCATTTATGGTTTCCACTGCAGCAGGGAAAAAGAGAAGAAAGACTTCTTCTGCAGTAACAGACTGGTGATGACGTTAACTGCAGTCTTTATTACACATAAACAGATTGAATTTGTTACTGTTACTAAGAGTTACTGTATTTTATACAATCATGTGTGCTAGCTTTACACTAGTTTGGCCACAAGGGGGCATAGTTGTGTTTTTCTTGCTCCATCCCACACAGCAGGAGACTCCTAGGTGGATCCGCATTCAAGTCGCCAAACCCGCGTGACTGTCACATTCGTTTTTGCACTGCCCAGAGGATCGGGTCCGCCTCCGGCCGGCGCCATAAATTCTACTGTCAATCAGCGGATCCTGAGCAGACCCATGTCGGATCCGCGGATGCGCCTTTACTGTAACGGTTGTATCAATTTGCAGATCCCAAACGGACCCGCCGCGGAGGTAAGGTTTTATTCACGGATGCGGAGCGGACCCCGCCTTGGCTCCGCGATCCGCCTTCATTACAGATCCGTCACTGCACGCAAGTGGACACCGATACGGGTCCGTTCGCGGCAGAGGTGGAAAGTCCAGGGGTCAGAAAGTAAAAGTCCTGCCATAGTTATTTTTCCACCCACTGAAGCGGTGTTAAAGTTAATGAGATAAATAAGTGTTTAATTGAATGATGATTGACCATTATTGAAGACACCTGATGTTAACAAGCAGAATCACCAAAGGAGAAAATCACAATTTTTAAGCCACCATCACAGAGATCAGGGTTTGATTTAGTTGAGGTCTTCACCCTTGACTTTTTAATATTAGATTTTGTTTGGGCTGCTGTAGCTGAGTTATAACAGTCAGACAATCAAAGAGAAAAGATTATCAGGTGGTGTTGGTTGTGTTTTCACATAATCATTATTTGATCTGAATCACTGAACCCATTTAGAGCCCAATCTCTGAGTTAGATTTACATTATTGATTATGGCAGCACTGTGGTTCTACAGAAGATCAGCTTTATCAATATAATCCAAAGGATTTCTTGAAAGTTGTTCTGATCAAAAAAAAAAAAAATCCTTTCTTTTAGGCACACACAGACATCAAGAATCAGCATATGAATCTCAATGCAGGTGACAAGCAACATATTCTGATGAACAGAACTCTGAACATTAGAAAACAAGCTACTAAAAAGTCACATAAAAAACAGCAAAATTTAAACAGTGAGAATAAAAAAAATTACTAAGACAATTCAGCTCATAATTTATTCATGCAGCAATGCATGATGGGAGCCGTGTATGAGTTTTGATTGGTGGCACCCAGAATGCATTGCAACATTCTTTTTGACAGTCAAACAAACAAATTCTAATATTAAAAAGTCAAGGGTCAAGAGCTCAACTAAAGCAAACCCTGATCTCTGTGATGGTGTCTTAAAAATTGTGATTTTTTTCCTTTGGTGATTCTGCTTGTTAACATCAGGTGTCTTCAATAATGCTCAATCATCACTCAATTAATCACTCATTTATCTCATTAACTTTAACACAGTGGGTGGGAAAAAAAATATGGCAGGACTTTTACTTTCTGAGCCCTGGACTTTCCACCTCTGCGCAATACCTCTGCGGCAGTTCCGCCACGGAGATCTTTTGCTGTGTGGGATTTTAGTATAAGAAAAAAGGAAAACCTTAAAATGTTATGGGCTTTTGTCAAAATACAGCTTTATTATACATGACAATAATACTCTTATCATAATGCAGCTGTCAGTAGCCAATCACAATTTCTCTCGTTTTTTGACATAGCAAACATCAACAACAGCCAAAAAAAACTAACACTAAAAAGTCAAGAGTAAAACTGCCTAACTAAAGCAAACATTAACCTCAATAATGGTGATATGAAATAAAACTTATTTTCAACAATCATCAACATCTAAACCTCTGGTAATTCTCAATAACAACTTTTGTAGATGTATGTCAGAAATAAAGTCAATCTGGTTATTAACTCCCTGAGGTCTGAAAACACGCCGACGCGTTTTGCAGGATTTTTTTCACATTGCAGCAAAACAGACTTAAAATACTCCGTCATTTCTTGTCATAGAGACATAAGTAATATATCAATTGAAACTATAGAATGTCTTCTTTTATTTGTGTACACTCAGAGTAAAAACACAATGTTGTGCTTTTTGTAAAATAAAGAAAACTAACATGATGCGTGATCTCTCGTCTCCCTCTGAACGAAGTCCAATCTGATAGTTCTCAGAAAATGAACTGTAACTTATGAATACTAATGACAAAAAAATAACACTTATGTCTAAAGAAACATTGAAATGTCAGGTTTTAAATCATGTAAGTCAAATCGAAAACAAACATTGTGTTTATGTAATCTGTATGAAAAGAGAGCCATGTCAGAAGTCCGTGATTCAGCTCATTATCCGCTAATGCGGCCACGCCCACGGAGGGAGCGCTATTCAGACGCAAATTCAGAGGCAATACTTGTATGCATTGTCTCAATCGTGTATTTATTGTCTTGAAAAGTGTTTGGATGTTAAAGCCATGGTTAGCGATCTCTAGAAGACATGCCGTTAGTTCCTGGTTCCTTTTCTTCTTTATATGAATTTGTGGCCTAAAGGTGTACAGAGCGCCCTCCAGCTGCAAGTATGAATTGAAAACACAGAATCCAGCACTCATAGTGATGACAATAAATATTGAATAAATATTACTCCTCAGTATAGAAAATTGACATAAATATATAAGAATCCATCAATATTTCTCCAAATGTGCATGCTTTTAAGCTAAAAGCCTATATGAAATGCCATAGAGGTAACATAATTGTTCAGACACTTTGCATCACAGAAATACATTATATTTTAAAGAATATAATAGAATACCATTATTTTAAATTGTAATAATATTTCACAGTATTGCTGTTTATGATGAGCTGAGACATGATTACAGAGGGTTTTTTCACAGCCTACCTGACTGAAAGGCCTCATTAATATACAAGTCATTTCAGGTCATTATTATGTGATTCTTTTGTCTTCTCAGGTGTAAATGACCCATTATTCATGATGATTCACGCCTCCACGCATACTGTGTTTCTTGACAAAAAATGTCTTACAAAAACTAAATCAATGTATTGTTTTATATGAAGGAGTAGGCAGCATAATTTTTACATAATTCTGAAGCAAAAACTATAGTCTACAACCTCCAATACCCAGAAGTCTTGTGAACACAGATTTAATATACTTTTTTTGGCCTTATTTCAGTGACTTAAGTTTTTTGTTTTTTCAATAACCACACATAAACATTATTCCTTCAAAAATACAAACATGTACATACATGTTCCTCACATATTATGGTAGCCTAGTTTGTGCTGAATACAGTGTAATGACACTTTTGTCATTTATATGTTTATGAACAACTGAAAAAAGCACAAATGTCAGGGCATGTCAAAACTTCTCCAAGCCCCAAATCAGCCTCAGACTCCATAGGGTTAATAAGTGAAGCTGGTAATGCTGTTTGTGCAGATGTTTAATCAGATCTTCAGAGATTTAATGTCTTTTATCTTCAGTTGATTTCATCGAAGGCTGTGGCTGGTCATAGTTCTTGTTGTTCCTCTGATTCTGCTCATTATCACCTAATTATCTCATTAACTCCAACACCGATTCAGTGTTACATTTAACAGCCTACTGTTCACACTGAGTAGTGTTCATTTCATCTGGGCTAACCCATGTGGGGCCTCCATGGATGTGCTGGTTGGGAACGGGACTGTTACAGTTAAGGGGTTAAATGAAGGCCAGAGCATAGTGGACCACACTAACCCTGACCCCTGAGTCTAGAAAAAGGTGCTTACCTCTAATTTCAAAGCAGATGCTTATCAAATCAAAATTATCAATACTTATTTTTTGTGGAATACTTCATGATTTCTTTATAAATGATTTATCCTTGCACATCATCATTAATTTTTTTATTAATGTGAAAATTCACTTCTCTGATTATGTATTTACTGGCACGAGGGCGGGACAACCTGTCACTCACGTGATCAACTTCAGTTCTCCATGGACATCAAGTGAACTTGGGCCTGTACCATGAAGCTGGATTAGCTGGCTAGCCAGGTAAGTTTCAGATTAGTTTGCGCCAATCCTGGGTTTTAGGTACCATGAAAGTGACTTGGCTTTTACTGGTGTTCATCGCCATAGTAACTTACGCTCCACGGCTAACCTGCTCCGGAGCAGGTTATGTTCTGGGTTAGAGCTGATCAAAGTTAACAATTCGACTTGCTAAACACCACTTTTCAAAAAGTACTCTCTTTTCTTGAGCAAATTCTACACAGGTTTGTTTAAAAGACTTTGAATGAGACCTGAATTTTTGATGATAGGCCTCTGGGACTAATTCATATGCCATAACACTGCCACTTTAACAATCTCATAATCAAGCGATTGATCTACAGGCAACGAAGCTCATACTTCCTGGGCTTTGCCCGTAAAGCTGCATTGCAACAATAATGCCCACATATCCTTAGGCCATCTTAACTTCACCGCAACACGTTCAAAATGCGATGAAGTAGGAATCTACCTCTGCCTCTCTAAAAGGAGGGACAAGCTTAACATACCTACTTGCATCAAAATCAGAGCATTCGGCAGGAATTGGCTGACTTACCGGCGTCATCATATCCGAAGGAAGGATCCGCTTGTAAATCCAATTGATGCAGTTTAACAGTGCACTTTGTTTCGGCTTGAACAACGCGTAGTTTAATTAACTCTGCCTCACATTCTTATTTCTTAATTAACCATTAAATGCATGACTGTTTCGCCAATCATTCTTACATATTCGGGTCTTTATCGACCCGGATCTATATCTAACATGGAAGGATCTCTACCTGTTGCGATAATATAAAACTCCTCTGATATTAGAGTAACAATTACAGAAGAATAAAATAAAGCATATTTTGTTACCTTTTGGAGCTTGAAATGGCTCCATTTGAGCAGATGTTTTATGCCATCATCACTGTCCTCGTCAGAGCTCATTGCCCAGTAAATTCAGCAAATAATAGGCTAGTTTTATGTTTGAGGTCACAAATATGAGCCCATTCGTGATCTCAAACATAATAATTGTTTATAATATAACCAGAATATGAAGACCAGACCACTCTTAACAGTCCCTATTCTACTTACGGAACGAACGCAGCGCCAGTTTCGTTTTTTTTTCCGTAAATAACATAGGGAAGGAGTAGGACATACAGCGTAAGCGTTTTGAAGAATGCGGAAAGCGGAATTATCGATTGTTTCGCTAGATAAGACCCTTATTTCTCATCTGGTATCGTTTAAAGCCCTTTGAAGCTGCACTGAAACTGTAATTTTGACCTTCAACCGTTTAGAGGCCATTGAAGTCCACTATAAGGAGAATAATCCTGGAATGTTTTCATCAAAAACCTTCATTTTTTCGACTGAGAAAGAAAGACATGAACATCTTGGATGACATGGGGGTGAGTAAATTATCAGGAAAATTTTATTTAAAAGTGGACTAATCCTTTAACTAATGATTTGAAATGTATCATTATGTTATGACTTTACTTGTTGAGGCACATGACTATTAACTAATTGTTAAGTAATATGTCATTTATGGGTTTTGAAAGTTACACATGCAGTGAATGTAACATCAGAGAATATGTTTGAAGGATGGGTAAGTTGGGCTGCACATAAATTTCAGCACACCAGAATCTGAACTACTGATTGCTGTTACACTGTGTTTAAACTGGAACAGCTGTTTACACTGGACATGACAGACCATTGCAAGTCCATTTGTCCTTCATAACAGAAGTGACGTTTTGATGTGTTGTGTTGCGTCATGCCAAATTCAGTGTAGAATCACTATCACTTTATATAATGGGTTCTATTGTCTTTGTCCGGTCTTGACACAGTGTTACGAAATAGCAGTGCCCGGCCACATGTTCTCAGTGTTCCTCCTTTGAATCCTAGACCTCAAGCTTAACCTGACACATTCCTGTGCCATGAAGGTTCTGGATGCAGCAGTTCATCTGGTACAGTGGAATCACGGTTGTACATGGTTGGAAATTGAAATCCATGGCTTAGTGTAGATGTCAAAACCATAATGACATATTACTTAACAATTAGTTAATAGTCATGTGCCTCAACAAGTAAAGTCATTACATAATGATACATTTGCAAATCATTAGCTAATGATTAATTAAAGCAGACAACTGGAAGTTGAAGTACATGGCTTCAAACTATTGTGTTAATTAACACATTAACTTACACTATTAATAAAATATGTTAATAAAATATGTTATTAAGGGATTGATACATTATGACATTAAATTAATAGATTAAGTAATATATGAATTGTTATTAATCATATAGAATCTTTATTAGTTGCTGATGCAGTAATCATTAATTAATGGTTTAGTTCTTCATGTGTCATACGTGAAAACATGATTATTTGTGCATTAGTTAAGCATGAATTAATGCATATTAGTGCACCCGTATTGTAAAGTGTTACCATAAATTCTGTCATTTTATCTTGCATTCAGATGCCTGGTGTTTGTGAACACAATCATATGAGGCGCTTCTGGGAGGGATTTATACTGAACCACTTTGACGAAAGACTTTTGCTCAGGCATTACAGAATGACCAAAACAGGATGCTGTGCAAACACATTTCCTGCAAAGACTTTCATGCCTACTTGTACAATTTCTACAGTTGATCTTCAGGAAACTATACCAGAGAACACAAGGAGGACTGAAATTATATTTTTGACTGAAATAGAAAAATTTATGGCAACTGTTTTTTTTTTTTTTAGCCTATGGCCATGAAAAGAAACAGTATCATGTAAAAGATGTTAAAAGCTAAACTATTTTTTATTTGTTTGTCATTATTCTATTGTTGAGGGCCAAAAGTTGAATGAAAAGGATGTATTACTTTATGTATTAAATTACAATAACATAGCTGCATGGTTGCAAACGCATTTGTCAAAGTAAGAAATTGTGTGACACAAAAGATACAAACAAATTTGATAGATCGCAATCTACTTCATTTAGCTAGCTAGCAGCCTATAGCATAAATAGGCTAGTCTCCAAGGCTACAAAACTGCTCCATATAACAAAGCAATTGTAAATCATCCAAAATAAATGCCACGATCACTAGATTTTATACAGGAATTACTATAATGATTTTGTAAATGGTGATCATCAAACAAATATTGATAATGTGGAAGTTACAGCCATTTGCCTTGGTGTGACACCTCACTTTTTTACAGACAATATAAAGGCAGAGTACATTAACTTCAAAATTGTAGTCAAATTTTGAGCTCAAGATTTTTTATGTAGATAATTTTCATTACTAAAACATCTAATTGCCAGATTTCTAGTGTCTTACCTATAATTAATTTGGCTGGATAACTAAAAGTCTTTAGTTTTGACCTTTTAGGGCAGAATTGTTTTCAAGAAGTGTTCATTTCCTGTTTTCTAAGTGCTCTTACGAGCCCATATCGATGCATTGCCACAGTATAATCTCACAAAGTAAACTAATTAAGAGTTAGCCAACATTTTTCAAATGTACCAACATTGTAAGCAAATTAAGTATATGAAGAATATAGATCTTATGTTTTAAACAGACCATATGTTAGCAGAATGTATTATAGTCGAGATTTAAAGGGGCCGCACGCTGAATCGGTGCATAGTTAATGATGCCCCAAAATAGGCAGTTAAAAAAATTAATTAAAAAAAATCTATGGGGTATTTTGAGCTGAAACTTCACAGACACATTCAGGGGACACCATAGACTTATATTACATCTTGTGAAAGAACGTTCTAGGGCACCTTTAACACGATTGTAGAATGCGGTTGTTACTCCCGTATTTTACTGAACTGTGTGTGTATAGAACATGATTAAGCACTAAAAGGTGAACCGACAACCGAATTTGGCTGCAGTGTGTACGTGGCCACAATGTTAATTGGTTGCCCCACCCAGGACTCAACTTGATGGGCGGTTCATTTGGGTGCACCTGCGGTTGCTGCTGTGGCGTTTCTTTAAAAAGAGACTGTTGGCAGTGCTAGGACGGGAACTTGGGCTTTGGAAGCTTTGTTTGAGTTCTCCTTTGTTTGGTTGTGTCTTTGCTTTGTTATTTGCAGAGATTTGCAGAGATTTGTTTAAATCATCATAATGACCCAGCCAGCAGAGCCATGTGGCAGACATCAAGAATCAGCATATGAATCTCAAAAATGGTGACATGCTTCAATGGTGCAATGCATTCTGGGAGCCATGGATAAGTTTCGTATGATGCACTCAGAATGCATTGCACCATTGAAGCATGTCACCATTGTTGAGATTCATATGCTGATTCTTGATGTCTGTGTGCGAGTAAAACTCACAGGAGCCCAAAATATGTAAATGGTGTGTTATAAATCGTTTGATGTTCTGATTAAATTCTATTGTTCTCTTGCTGTAGAATCATAACAATAAAACAGAACTAATAACATACTACCCGTATAAACCTCCCACATAATATCAATGAGTTAAGCCGATATATGATGATTATATTCTTATCATCAATCAGCTTACAGCATCTGATTATATTTTCTCTTGCTGTTCTCACCATAACAAACAGACACAGCTGTCAAGAGAAAAACTAATGTTAAAAAGTCAAGAGCCTGACTAAAGCACACACTGATCGCCACAATGGTAACATCAAATCAAACTATTACTTTCAAATAAGTAATCAACATCTAAGCCTCTTCTTAATTCTTAATACGAATTTCTGTAGATGTCTGACAGAAATAAAGTCAGTCTGGTTAGTAATAAGTGAAGCTAATGTTGTTTGTGGAGTTGTTTAATCAGATCTTGAGAGATGTAATATATTTTATCTTCAGTTGATTTCATCCAAGGCTGTGGCTGGAAGTAGTTCTTGTGTTTCTCTTTCCTTCAGTGATTATGCTTGTTAACAGCAGGTGTTCTTCACTAATACAAAATCATTATTCAATCACTTAATTATCTCATTACCTCCAACACTGATTAAGTGTTACATTAAACAGCCTGTAGTGTGCACACTAAGCAGTGTTCATTTCATCTGGGCAAATCCATGTGGGGCCTACATGGAAACTGGGTGCAAAACTGGCTGGGTCCCAGTTAGATAGCCCAGGTCAAACCCATTTGGGCCCCACATGGCTCTGCTGGCTGGGGAAAGTTTAAAACATGCCTTACTGTACAAAATTATTTTTATTCTTTTATATTTAAAGTCACTCACATTTCAGAGGACGATAAATCGATTGAGAATCTATTATAAATGTGACTTCTACATGAGATGGCAATACATGTACTTGAAAAAATATTCAGAAAGTAAGAAATTCTGTTTGATATAAAAATGGTTATTTTAAGAAATGTTCTAAAGTTGTTGGATGTACAAAGTTATGTTCAAATTAGACAAAAAGATTGATTTGATCATTTGCATTTTAATTCCCAGTTGTTGCTTATATCAAAGCTTTTTCTGCGTCTCGCTGCCCGTGTGATTACAGCAACAACAAAGCATATGACCATTATTACACACAACGAAATTACTAAAACTGTCAAATTTAAGCCTGGGTTTGATATTCCGGGGGGGTTTGGATCAGGGAGGATTTTTGAAGCTTGAGCGATGTTAGAGGTTTCAGATTTCGCATTTTCTTTGTCCTCAGACTGAACTGCAAAGAAAAGTGTTGTGCCATTTTGGATTGTGAAACTGAGATTGAATGAATGCTGTTCAGCTGATCCAGCCTCCAGCGGTGAGACGGCAGCTGTGTTGACTACATGAGCACCCAGCCAGCAGAGCCATGTGGGGCCCAAATGGGTTTGACCTGGGCTATCTAACTGGGACCCAGCCAGTTTTGCACCCAGTTTCCATGTAGGCCCCACATGGATTTGCCCAGATGAAATGAACACTGCTTAGTGTGCACACTACAGGCTGTTTAATGTAACACTTAATCAGTGTTGGAGGTAATGAGATAATTAAGTGATTGAATAATGATTTTGTATTAGTGAAGAACACCTGCTGTTAACAAGCATAATCACTGAAGGAAAGAGAAACACAAGAACTACTTCCAGCCACAGCCTTGGATGAAATCAACTGAAGATAAAATACATTATATCTCTCAAGATCTGATTAAACAAACTCCACAAACAACATTAGCTTCACTTATTACTAACCAGACTGACTTTATTTCTGTCAGACATCTACAGAAATTCGTATTAAGAATTAAGAAGAGGCTTAGATGTTGATTACTTATTTGAAAGTAATAGTTTGATTTGATGTTACCATTGTGGCGATCAGTGTGTGCTTTAGTCAGGCTCTTGACTTTTTAACATTAGTTTTTCTCTTGACAGCTGTGTCTGTTTGTTATGGCGAGAACAGCAAGAGAAAATATAATCAGATGCTGTAAGCTGATTGATGATAAGAATATAATCATATATTGGCTTAACTCATTGATATTATGTGGGAGGTTTATACGGGTAGTATGTTATTAATTCTGTTTTATTGTTATGATTCTACAGCAAGAGAATAATAGAATTTAATCAGAACATCAAACGATTTATAACACACCATTTACATATTTTGGGCTTCTTTACTCGCACACAGACATCAAGAATCAGCATATGAATCTCAACAATGGTGACATGCTTCATGGTGCAATGCATTCTGAGTGCATCATACAAAACTTATCCATGGCTCCCAGAATGCATTGCACCATTGAAGCATGTCACCATTGTTGAGATTCATATGCTGATTCTTGATGTCTGTGTGCGAGTAAAACTCACAGGAGCCCAAAATATGTAAATGGTGTGTTATAAATCGTTTGAAGTTCTTGCTGTAGAATCACAACAATAAAACAGAATGAATAACATACTACCTATATAAACCTTACACATAATATCAATGAGTTAAGCCAATATATGATGATTATATTCTTATCATCAATCAGCTTACAGCATCTGATTACATTTTCTCTATTTTCTCACCATAACAAACAGACACAGCTGTCAAGAGAAAAACTAATGCTAAAAAGTCAAGAGCCTGACTAAAGCACACACTGATCGCCACAATGGTAACATCAAATCAAACTATTACTTTCAAATAAGTAATCAACATCTAAGCCTCTTCTTTATTCTTAATACGAACTTCTGTAGATGTCTGACAGAAATAAAGTCAGTCTGGTTAGTAATAAGTGAAGCTAATGTTGTTTGTGGAGTCGTTTAATCAGATCTTGAGAGATATAATGTATTTTATCTTCAGTTGATTTCATCCAAGGCTGTGGCTGAAAGTAGTTCTTGTGTTTCTCTTTCCTTCAGTGATTATGCTTGTTAACAGCAGGTGTTCTTCACTAATACAAAATCATTATTCAATCACTTAATTATCTCATTACCTCCAACACTGATTAAGTGTTACATTAAACAGCCTGTAGTGTGCACACTAAGCAGAGTTCATTTTCATCTGGGCAAATCCATGTGGGGCCTACATGGAAACTGGGTGCAAAACTGGCTGGGTCCCAGTTAGATAGCCCAGGTCAAACCCATTTGGGCCCCACATGGCTCTGCTGGCTGGGCATTGCTGAAGTTTTCTCGAAGCATTTGAAGGTCATAGCTCCACCTGATCTCATAGGATTTAGCTTAAAGCAAAAGAAACATGCCATGCAAGACAATTAAATTTTCATTATTTCATCTAAATTCTCTAAATTTGACTCTACTTCTATGTTGTCAGTAAAGATGTTAACGAAATTTTAAATTCTGGTATAGTAACTGTATGCTTTACCTGTCCCATAGTCGAGGTCCTCACCAGGAGCCGTCCAGCTGAGAAGCACAGAGTCCTCCTGGATCTCAGCACTCAGATCTGTAATTTTGTTAGGAGGGAAATATGGTGGGGTTGTGCCTGTAAAAGCCACCTCAAAACTCTCTCCGGTGGCTGTCCTGGTAAATCTTCCAACCTCGAGTGGTTCCTCAGAAACAGGAGGCTTTGGAGGGTTCAGCTCCACCACACCTGAAATTAGAAGAACCGCATTAATAAATTTAAAGTTGAGGAATTGAATTAATTAATTAAGTATTTATATGTTTTGCATTTCCTGTACTACTGTACACCCATATCAGGGGGTTTCTCCTCAACCACCACCAGTGAGCAGCATCCACTTGGACAAACAGTTGAACAGTTTGCTTTAAGAGTCTCTCTCAATCTCACGGTTTACCGTTTACCACATATCCAGGTATGTATGGGGCACCACCCCTTTTTTGGACAGTAAATCTGGCTTGTCCATCTTGATTCTTCACTCTTACTTTCAAGCTGCTTCTCCCTTTTTTCATCTGTATGAAATATCTGGAATAGACGCCATCATCTTTGAAAGCATCAGCTCCTGTAAAACAATACTTGATTTATTTGAGCACTTTTGGCCTTATTGTGTAAATCTGAGTTGAGTGCACACTTTAAACAAAAATGATGGGTAATTTACCTGCTCCATTGTCCAGAAGTTGTAATTCTTCTGGGGACCCAGATTCGGACTCCAGCGTAGCCCACACTTCAGTCTTTATTACAGGCTTGTAATTCTGACTGACCTCAGCAAACACTATCATGGGTTTAGTGCCGTCACTGAACTGCTGGTTCATGCGGGCTTTGACAACGATAGGAGGAACATCAGCACGCGCCGCTTGACTCGTTGCTGTTACAGTCAGAGACTGACTTATTGTAGTTTGCATACTGTACTTCCAGTCCCCAGGCTAGCAAACACACAATAGTATTATTAGATGAATAATTAATGAAAATGTTTTAGGAAAGTTAATGAAATCTTATGTAGTTTGTCACCTGTGCAGTTCCTGGAACTTTTAAAGTGACTGTTTTTGCTGATTCATAGTGAAGCATCTGTACTTGTTTGTAGGTTGAGTCACTTGGTGACTGTATGAAAATGTCAGGTAAACTTTTTTTTCATAGGTTATTGTAAAGCTGGTTTTGGTACCAATGGTCTGATCCACTAATATTGTCCCATTGAACCAGTCTGATGTTTTTATTCCCGCACTGTCTATCTAAAGTGTTGATAAAAATGAATTATTAGAATATTCTTAATAATCTTAAAGTATTTTACCATAAGCAATGAGCGATCACTTGTCAAACCTGAACTGGGTCTTTTGTTTGATCTCCTGTTGGTATTGTAATTATAGAAAAAACAATGCAATAGCTGATTAGAGAGAGAATGTCGTCACTGGCTGTGATAAATTTCCCCCCTAATTCCAACATAGAACATATGAGAAATATGCACTGGATAATAAACAGGCATTCATAATATGAATATTATGATTTACTACATTTTTGCATTTTTCACATATACATTAGCCTGACGTGGTCATACTCAATTCTAGTTCGAATATGAGTCTGATACTGCTCCATTGGGCTTTGATTATGGGGGCGTATTTCGACCGATCCAGGAAAGACCTCAATTGGATAGACCTACAACCAATCAGAGCTACAGAGTAAGTGACGTATGTTGAGCGACGCATAGTTGTCAACAGAACTCTTCTTTTGCCGAATCCCGTAGGAAGGACGGCAAAGACATCTTTCCCATCGACAAATGCCTTGATCGCGGTCCTCTGTTCCTCTTTTAAAATTAATGCGCTGTCGATATCTTCTATAACGGATGCGATGGCGGAATCTACACATCTCAGTTCTTCAACAACAGCCATCATTGTTGTAAACTAATTGACCTTTCGCAAAGACTCGCCCCCCTTAGTTACTGTTGCTTTGTCCGACAAGCCGTGGCGCTGTCATGCCACACAGAGTGGAAAATACATCACGGAGCAAAGAGGAACCTGACAACACGTCGACAGACAAGACAGAGCAGGTTACTTATGATATTAAACAAAGTCCCAGCTTTCAAACTGTGTAGTTATTAAAAAAATTCAAACAATAAAAACCGTTTTGTGGCTCTTTAATGTGTTGTGACCATGATCGTGACAGATTGCTGTAGCGCCTCAGCTCAAGAGGCTCGTTAACCGATCATCTCTTCCTACTAGTCCATTTAAAACATCAAATAAACATGAATGAACATGAGAATGAATGTTGTTTCAAACGCGGAAAGACGTCAATACACACAATTTTTCAAGTTTAACTCCACCGATGTTAATCTTCTAACTCCTGACTGCTTTGTCGGACAAAATAGCGGATGCGGCGTTCTGATTGGTTAGATCACTTGTCAATCAAACTCCCCAAGTGCTCTTTGATGACGTGGCTGATTACGTTTCTGGTGATAATATGTCAATCATCGCCCTGACAATGTGATTGGTCCGAACAGTTTCTGTTCGGGCATAATTACTCCTCTACGGATCGAGTCCAGACCGAACTCCCCGACCTCAAAATGTTGTGGGCGGGGCTAAGTTCGGCTGGCATCCAGGCTACATATACATACCAAAACATCAAACAATATATAACTAAATTCACCTTGGGATCAATTGGTTAAAAGTTGCTAATGTGGCTCAGATCATTTGTTATTCTTTTAGCATCATATGTTTGTACATTTGCCAATTGCTTTGAAATTTTGTTAGTTCCCAAAGTTTTTCATGTCAAAATCCACCTATAGAAGAAGGCCTACTATAATAAATTTAGACTTTTTCTGGAACATTGTATGTCATTATGTGATGATGGTACTTACCAGTTTTGTCAGCCATTTCCCTCAGTGCTTTATCTGCTTTATCACCCAAAGCTATTGTCTGTATAATGGCGCCACTTTCAATTGCAGCTGGGACACAAGTATTAATGTCATCCGTTGCTTCACCATCTGTCAGAAAAATGATTTCATCCCCTATCACATCCCCATTGTCCTTTTTGAGTACCTTTAAGTTTTGAAGACAAATACAGAACATTGGTATAAAACAAACTGTAGGCTATATACTTAATGCATCATAAACATGATCAATATTGCACCTGTAAGCCTAGATTGAGGCCTTTACAAATGTATGTCCATCCTTTTGCTACTTTTGGCAACAATTCAATGAGTTTGTCTCGTGTGGATTCACTGTCAATAGTAGTCAAGGGGCTCAGAGTTGTAGCATTAGTACTAAAGGTTACAATTCCAACACTGGCTTGATCCTCAATGATGGTCTGCAGGAAATGTGTGGCAGCCTGCTGTAGTCGACGCATTCTGGGGCCCTAGAAAATGGGTGCAATAAAAAAAATGCATGTGATATCAGGTTTAATGCTTTCTCAGGTTTCAAAGTGATTAAGCTGATAGGGCATTGAAGGTTATAATAATTGGAAGCATCTTTGTTTTCAAGTAAAGTTGATGTTTTTGCATACATGCACGCTTCCTGAGACATCAAGGACGAGACAAACAACCCGATACTTTCGCTGCACAACTTTGAAAGTTGGCGCTGGTGGAGAGGACAGCAGTGGTTTCAGAGAACGAAGTGCGTCTTTATCAACAGAATCCTCAAATATCACAGTCCGTGTTGCTTTGCCACATTTTTTGTTTTGCAAGTTTGCGGATTCATAATTGTGCTCGTTTTCATGACAAAATGTACTCACCTGAAACCAAATATTTCAAATAATTTCTTCATTTGTCAAATGGTCAAAGATAAAATTTGCATGTGTGGGAACATGTAAAATCTGTACTTACAGAATCCAGGCTTGGTAAGAACATTATAGAGCTGTCTGTGTTTTGATATTTGTTAGGAAAAAACTTGCACCCTTTAGTCGGTAGTAAAGTTTGTGGATCAGTCTGGCACGGTCGAAGTGATTCATCATAAAACTGACCTTCAATGTTTTTGCTACAACTAAAGATAAGCAGGAAATCAATGGTTGAGATAATTTACAATGACATTTTAAAAATATTCTGTTTTGTTAAAGTTTTATGACCTTGTAGCTTTAATACGGCCATTAGAGTAGTAGAATGGATTTGTTTCACTGTATTCATCATACACGCCCCATCTCAGATGAGCCCATTCATGAACCAAGACCTTTCCTGCAAACAAACAAACAAATATTCATGTTAATAAAACAAACATATTAGTGCATTAACCTGGATAAATGTTGAAGGATAACAAATGACATTTTACCTCTTGACCCATAAGTCTTAATGAGTGTATCGTCTCGGAGGAAGTTTGGGGTGAAATGAATTAACTGAGCCTCAGCTCCACATTCATCATATTGAAGAGTGTAGAGTTCATCACCATATGCTGGATTAGCATTATCAATTCTTATGTTTGCCTGTATTTCACATTGAAATTGCCAGAAGTATGTTAATGAAATGAGTAAACATTAATATTTGACACGTAAGATAAAATGGCATAATTCTCTGTACCTTTTCATAGGACTCTGTTCTTGCTTTGGTAAATTCCGTACTATTCCAGTGAGGTGGAACGAGTATCGTAGCTTCTTTGAAAAAAACCTTTTTATCTAATGCTTGATGAAGATGAATCGACCCTTTAGTGACCATGTCCTGTCAGAATGAAAAATGTATCTCAAAATACAGTATTTATAAAAAAGTAATTAATTTGTTCATTCACAAATGCTGTTAATGAAACTTGATTAGGGTGAATTAAGGGTGATTTTGCAATTGAGATAAAAAGTGTCCCAATCAACCTGAATTCACCCTATATGTTTCTTTATATGATTTTTCTTTAAAAAATGCAACAAAATAGTATGTTTCACAAAAGCCACAAAAAAATTAATGCTTGTTTTTTTAAATAGTAGGGATGTAACAATATAAAAATCTCACAGTACGATAATTCCTCGATATAAAGTCCACAATACGATATTTATTGCGATATTTAAAAAAAGAAAGAAAAGAAATGAAGAAAAAAGTGCTATAAGTGTTAAAGGGATAGTTCACCCAAAAATGAAAATTTGATGTTTATCTGCTTACCCCCAGGGCATCCAAGATGTAGGTGACTTTGTTTCTTCAGTAGAACACAAATGATGATTTTTAACTCCAACTGACGCAGTCTGTCAGCCGTATAATGCGTGTCAATGGGAACTCCATCTATAAGAGTAAAAAAAAACACGACAGACAATCCAAATTAAACCCGGTGGCTCGTGACAATACATTGATGTCCTAAGACACGAAACGATCGGTTTGTGCGAGAAACCGAACAGTATTTATATAATTTTTTATCTCTAAAACACCACTATGTCCAACTCCGTTCAGCATCCGGTTAGTGAGGTCAAAATACGCGCTCTGCTGATGGAACTGATGTCTTGCGCTTTGCTTCAATGAGAGCGAGACATCACTTGTCAGAGCACGTTCAGACCTCACTAACCAGATGCGGAGGGCAGTTGGACATAGAGGTGTTTTAGAGGTAAAAAATTATATAAATACTGTTTGGTTTCTCGCACAAACCGATTGTTTCGTGTCTTAGGACATCAATGTGTCTTCACAAGCCACAGGGTTTAATTTGGATTGTCTGTCGTGTTTTTTTGACTCTTATAGACGAAGTTCCCATTGACACGCATTATACGCAGAGGTGGGAAGTCCAGGGGTCAGAGAGTAAAAGTCCTGCCATATTTTTATTCCACCCACTGAAGCATTAATGAGATAAATAAGTGTTTAATTGAGTGATGATTGAGCATTATTGAAGACACCTGATGATAACAAGCAGAATCACCAAAGGAGAAAATCACTATTTTTAAGTTACCATCATCGAGGTCAGGGTTTGTTTTAGTTGAGCTCTTGACCCTTGACTTTTTGATATTAGATTTTGTTTGGGCAGTTTTAACTGCATTAAAACCAAAGTTAAAAGATGATCAGGTTGTGTTGGTTATGTTTTCACATAATCATTATTTGATCTGAATCACTGAACTCATTTAGAGCCCAATCTTAGTTAGATTTGCGTGATTAATTACAGCAGCACTGTGATTCCAAACTTTTTTTTTTTTTTAAAGTTATCCTTATCACACACACACACAAAAAAAATTATTTTAGGCACACACAGACATCAAGAATCAGCGTATGAATCTCAACGACGGTGACAAGCAATATATTCTGATAAACAGATCAACTCTGAACATTAGAAAACAAGCTACTAAAAAGTCACAGAAAACAGCAAAATTTAAATAGTGAGAATAAAGAAAATTACTAAGACAATTCAGCTCATAATTTATTCTTGCAGCAATGCATGATGGGAGGCATGGATGAATTTTGTTTGGTGGCACCCAGAATGCATTGCAACATGCTTTATTACTCTCACCACTGTTGAGATTCACAGACTGATTCTTGATGTCGGTGTGTTTAAATAAAGTTTTTTTTTTTTTTTTTAATCAGAACTTTAAAAAAGATATATATATATTTTTGTATTGATAAAGTTGATCTTCTGCTGTAGAATCACAGTGCTGCTGTAATCAATAATGTAAATCTAAGTAAGATTTCAGATCAAATAATGATTAGGTGAAAACATAACCAACACCACCTGATCATCTTTTAACTTTTCTTGTCCAGTTGGTTTTAACATAGCTACAACTGCCCAAACAAAATCTAATTTTAAAAAGTCAAGGGTCAAGAGCTCAGCTAAAACAAACCCCGACCTCGATGATGGTAACTTAAAAATTGTGATTTTCTCCTTTGGTGATTCTGCTTATCATCAGGTGTCTTCAATAATGGTCAATCATCACTCAATTAATCACTTATTTATCTCATTAATGCTTCAGTGGGTGGAATAAAAATATGGCAGGACTTTTACTCTCTGACCCCTGGACTTCCCACCTCTGATTATACGGCTGACAGACCGCGACAGTTGGAGTTAAAAATGATCATTTGTGTTCTACTGAAGAAACAAAGTCACCTACATCTTGGATGCCCTGGGGGTAAGCAGATAAACATCAAATTTTCATTTTTGGGTGAACTATCCCTTTAAACAGGGTTGGGGAGTAGCGAAAGACATGTAACTTACAGTGACCTCCACAATTATTGGCACCCTTAGTAAATATGAGCAAAGCTGGCTGTGAAAATAAATCTGCATTGTTTATCCTTTTGCTCTTTCATTCAAAAAAGTCACAAAATTCTAACCTTTTATTGAAGTAAAACAATTGAAAATGGGGGGAAACGCTCATTATGAAATACATTTTTTTCTCTAGTTCACGTTGGCCACAATTATTGGCACCCAATTATTGCAATGTCCTTTTACCAAGATAACAGCTCTGAGTGTTCTTCTAAAATGCCTGATAAGTTTGGAAAACACCTGACAAGAGATCAGAGACAGAATCTCTCCAGATCCTTCAGATTCCCAGCTCCATGTTGGTGGTACTTCTCTTAAGTTCACTCCACTCATTTTCTTTACACTCTCAGAAAAAAAGTGTTTGCTTTAGTTGGGCTTTTGACTCTTTACCTTTTATTATTAATTTTTCTCTGGCTGCTCCAACTTTGTGTTTGTGAAGCACATTTGTTATGGTCAGAGAAAATATGATATGGTCACAATATAATTTGATGATGATTTTCTCACCATGCAATGTCCTAATGTCATTTAGAGTCTAAATCTCTGACCGTGTGCTTGTTTTTTAGTTTCAGTATCAAACAGATCAACTCTGAACATCACAAAACAAGCTACTGTCACAACAAAACAACAGAAAAATAAAAGCAAACATGAACAATCTACGAAAATTACAGGACAATTCAGCTGCATAATTTATTCATGTTATTCATGTCTTGTTTGATTGTCACCATTGTTGAGGTTCATATGCTGATTCTTGATGTCTGTGTGTGTTTAAAAAAAAAAAAAAAAAAAAAAGATTATTAAAGCTCTGCTGCTATAAAGAAATAATATAATGTCTATATCACTGGTTAATACTGGATGTCATCAATAAATCTGGTAGGGATTGGCGATACCACTTATTTTGTTTTCGATACGATACCGATACTTTCAAGGCCAAAATCGTAGATATCGATACGATACCTCTAGTCTGAATTTAAGTTATTAAATTATTAATAATTTAAGTCCTTAAATTATTGAATTACTATGAGTAAAATGGGTAATGGTACCCACTTAACATTATATTTGAAAGGTATTTTAACATTCAATACGCCTTAATTGCTACTTATTAGATTATATTTTTGTTTACACATGGTGAAAATGTTTATTTTTAGTGGTAACCATGGAAATCTACAATTCAATGCATATTGTATGCATTACATTTATTGTTAATTAAAATCACTAGTAAAAAAAAACACCTTAGTATCGATACTTTCGTTACTCAGCGTCAATATCAATATGCCCATCTCTAGAATCTGGCCGTTTCACAATGACAAAACATAACCATTATGACTGTGCTTCCCAAAGCATTGTAATCCTTAATTGATGAACTTTGGCTCACAGCACTTTTGGGAAACACAGCCTAAATCACACTTTCTCTGGCCATATCAAATGTACTCTACAAACACAAAGTTAGAGCAGCCAGAAATAAATTAATATTAATAAATAGAGTCAACAGCCCAACTAAAGGAAATGCTTTTCACCATCATGGTGACTTCAAACTAAACTTTCATTAAAACATTAACATCTAAACATCTGTTAATTCTCATTAAGAACTTTTGACAGAAATAAAATCAAACTGGTTAATAATAAGTGTAATAATGTTTAATAGCTGGAAGTCAGTTGTAGTTGTTGTGTCTCTCTCTTTTTCTCTGTTTCTTCAATGATTCTGCTTATTATCATCAGGTGTCACCACTAATTGTCAATCATCACTCAATCATCAATCAATTATCTCATTAACTTTAACACTGCTTCAGTGTTACTTTTTAACACCCGGCAAGATGGACTCATATGTACACTTTGGGTGTTAATTTAACACTGGGGATTTTACTGTGTACTGTCCTGAATAAGCTATTTCTCATAACAAATGTTTACATATACTGTATACCAGGGATGGGCAGTATTTATGATACATGTATTTCAAATACGTATTTCAAATACAAAATAGTATTTTGTAATTTGTATTTGATAGGGTTGATGAAAATGGCTTTGTATTTTGTATCAAAATACTTTAGTGTTTTGTATTTTTGTATTTTTAAAATACTGTAAAATACTTTGTAAGAAGTCTACATGATGACATCATAAAATTGCGGCCTCTTATTGGTGCCTACTCTATAGTTTGCAGAGACTTGTTGCGATCAGAACAGAAAATTGATCCATATGGAAGAAGGTGGTCAAGAAACGGGCAGGCTGCCAGCTTTCCATCAATTTTTAGCATGAATTGCTATGAATACAGGTGCCGTCAGTTGTCTTCTTATAAATGAGTTGTTGTCATTGAGTCAGTGTTGCTGATGCAAAGTATGCCCTTCATTACCAAACACCAAGTAACTAAATTAGGATTCAATTATGAGTCATTTGCAAACATTATAATGTTGGTTACTTTAAAACTAACCTTCATCTGGGAGATCACAGGGATATGTGAATATTTGATGCCACAATATGCAAATTTTCACCTCTAAAGGTCGCTAATTCAAAACAAAGGCGTAGCTAGATGACACCTTGATTTCACGGAATCATGGGATGTATTGTCTTCACGTCTACAGCCGATGGAAAAGAATCGGGACGAGACTCGAGCAGAAATCATGTTCATGGATGAGATTATTAACGTTACTGTAGTATGAAGCAGAGCAGGACCGAATGCTGTGAGAACAGTAACGAGCCCACTGGAGCGATTACTAATGAGAGACGAGTGCGACACACAGCTCGACAGCAGCGGATCTTTTATTATGCTTCTGCTTCTTCTGGTCGTGTGCACGTAGGGCAAAGCAGCGCTGCTTATCATATTAGATACATTTGTGTGTTGAAAGTTGGTATAGTGCTACTCTGTGCGTTCGCTCAGCGGCTACTATGAGACACTTGTTGCACACTGCAGTAAGCTAGATCGATATTAGTCATGGTAAAACATGGTACTCACAATAAATCAAAGAAAACAAGATTCAAACAAAAAGACTTAGGGCCAGATTTACGAACAGCTTGTGCCAGCGCAAACCCTCTTTTGGCGTTAAAAAACTACTGTCGGGATTTACTAAAGACACGCAGTATAAAATTAGCGCTGAAAACCCGTGGACTGAGTTGTGTTTGCGGCTGACCTTATTGCATATGCATTTTTAGTAGTTTCCCTTTCAGATGCAAAATTTATGGGAGGAGAGTATTTAAATGAATCACACAATGCGATTTACTAATGTCTGTGCTCGTCAATTTACTGGTATTTACACCTTTATTTAACGCCCTAAAAAAGCATGTCTGAACCCAATTTGTAACATGGCTGCAATTGTTGCTGTTAGGAGGAGACACTGCAGAGAAAAGAGAGCGCATATGTAGCATACCCAGGCGACACACTGCCGAGGCTGCCGCCATCAGCCCAAGTGCTCTCTGAAAGCGTTTTAATGGTAACGATTTCCCCTCCCTGAACACTGCGAGCGAGTTCGTGACCGTTTGCGCGCGCTCCGGAGTCAGGCGGGCTTGCATAGAGAGAGAATCGAGGCTCACTCCTAGAAACGAAATACACTGTGTGGGTTGGAGTTTGCTTTTCTGAAAATTGATCGTAAGCCCCAAACACTGCAGGTGGTCGATGAGCATATGCTTGTGACTGTTCAGTACATTCTCTGAATGAGCCATGAGCAGCCAATCGTCCAGATAGTTTAGAACGCGCACTCCGTTCAGACGTAGAGGAGAGAGAACAGCATTCATGCACTTTGTGAATGTGCGTGGAGCTAAAGACAGACCGAAGGGAAGGACGGTAAACTGATACGCGATTCCCTCGAACGCAAATCTCAGAAAGCGCCTGTGTCGAGGGACTATCTGGATATGAAAATATGCATCTTTTAGATCCACAGAAGCAAACCAATCCCCAGGTCAGATGAGCGAGAGGATTTGTTTTAACGTAATCATTCTGAATGAGCGCTTCGCCAGGGCTCTGTTCAGCTGGCGCAGGTCCAAAATAGGGCGCAGCCCACCGTCTTTTTTGGGGACCAGAAAATAACGACTGTAAAACCCACTCTCGCGCTCTTCGGGACGTACTACGTCTACTGCTCCTTTTGCCAACAGATTTTGAATTTCCATCCTCAGAAACGGGGCGTTTAGATCGTGAATTGTAGACATTATCACGCCGTTGAAACGGGCGCATTTCGATGCCGGCTTGTCTCCAGCGCTGAGCTGCCGGTTCCTCTTCCTTACCGGGCTGTCAGGAACACGGCTGGGCTCTCGGGGCTGGGGTTCCTGAAGGGCGAGGACCTTGCCGTTTAGGGAAGGGGTAACGAACGGCTCGGGGCTCCTTGTGTCCGCCTGGAAGCTCCGGCTCCTTCCGCGGCTTAAAGGCTGGGGCTGGCCGCTGTCCAGACGAAGAGCACTGAGCTGAGGATGAGCGCGAGCGCGCGGGAGGAGCAGCTCCGGCGCGCTTGGGCATAAAGTGCTTTATAGCCCTGGATTGCTTTTGAGCTTCGGTGAAGCGCTCCGAAAAGGACTCCACAGAGCTGCCGGGTCCTGGCCCTGTTCATCCAGCCGTTTCAGCATTTTCGCTTGGAAAACTTGCAGCACGGCCATCGTATGGAGGGCCGAGGCTGCTTGTCCAGCTGCAGAGTAGGCTTTCCCGGCTATGTTTGCGATGGTGCGGCACGCTTTGTTGGGGTGCACCACTGTAGATTTTATTTTCAGCAATTGCTTCCTCCACAGGGGGAAGAAGTGAATGTCAGCGCCGTCAATGGTGTTGAGAAGTGCCGGCCCAGAGATGTGGGCACGAGCCGAATACGGGGCGTGCCACATCTTAGATACCTCTGCATGCACTTCGGGAAAAAATGGGGCTGGTCTTTGGAAGCCCGCTTTACGGCGACGGCCGGGTTGAAGGAACCACTCGTCTAACCTGCTGTGTTCTGGTTCTGTGGGAGGAGCCCACTCCAACTCGAGTTCCTCCACTGCCACAGAGAGAATACGGAGAAGTTCCTCGTCCGCATAGGCGGTCTCACTTCGGTGAGATGTGGAATCCTCCGCTGGGCTGGCGGCCCAATCGAATGAGTCGGACGCAGCCGTTGACATGGCGTCCTCACGTTCCTCATCGGGAGCCCCAAACGACACGAGGATGTCAGCACCAGAAGGGGGACGAAAGCCCGCTTCAGTATACGTCATGGGGGAGGAGGGGGGGTCAGGAGAGTGAGAAGCACGCGGGCGCACCAGCGTGGGTTCACCACTGGGCCTGCCAGTTTCCATCTCAGGATAACGCTGCACCCTCCTCCGTGGCTCGGTACCCGCAGTGACTGGCTGTTCATTCAGCAGAATGGAGATCCGAGTACGGAGAACTCTAATATTCATCTCCTCGCAGTGAGGACAATTGGGCTCAACGATGGCGGCCTCCGCGTGGGCGCGGCCCAGGCAAAGGACGCACGAATCATGTCCATCTGGGAGCTCAATGGGTCCCGCGCAGACGATGCAAGGCTTAATTGACATTTTAGTTAGTTTTCTCACCGGAACGCTCGAAGAGGATACTTCCTTTCAGAATAAAATCCACTCGTTTGGCGATGAATCTACGGTGAAGTAGGCTTCGTGCAGTATGAAGAAGAAAGATTCTGATGAAATGGCGCCAAGCGCCGCCTTATATAGAGGGGCAGTGTCCCCTCACATTCGCGCGCTTGAACGCCATTGGCTATTGCAGTGCAATAGCGCGATTCAATCAGGCTTCAGTATTTCTAGGAGAAAGATGTTTCCCCAATGCGTCAGCATCTGACGCGACGTCGAGAGACCGATATTGAAAGGGAACCATTGTTTTGCTCGCGTCCGCTCCAAGCCGCACAAACATGGCGGATTCACCCACTCCCACAGGTACGAGACCCCTCCCCCGCCGCGCGCGTGAACATGAATGAATCACCTGAACGCGCAGTGAAGCGCGTTTAAAATACATGAAAGCGTATAAAATAATGAACTGCTACATTACTTATAAATAGATTTGATATTATACATATTAGAGAATGTTCTTTCTTTTATGGCACTTTTATTACATTAGGTTTTACCGCAGATATGTTGTTATTGACAAATTCGCTACATTAAACGTGTAACCTTAGTTAATTCATATCAGATACTACCAGGAAACGAAGTCAATTTTAAGACAATTTTAATTATTGCTTATGTAACCATCTGTGAGTGAACATAAGCCGGGTCATTGCCAGAAGTGGCACAGATCTATATAGCCAGAGTTGGGCCAGTTACATTGAACAGGAATCGGCCCGGTGCTTTACAGCCGTAACTAATATACATGTCCCAGAGCGAGCTGCGGGCCACAATCGGCCCGGTTAACACGCGCCGATGCCGATTCTGAGCCGCATGCGCCGCGGGGCAGCCAAGCTCGGGCCGATTACTACATGCTATCTGGGAAGTTACAAAACTTCGGTAATCTAACTTAGTAATGTACAAAAATTACTTAATAAAGCATGTATTTTGTAATCTGTAGTGAAATACATTTTAAAAGTAACCTACCCAGCCCTGGTGTTAAACAATGACTGAACATTACAATGATGTACAAATTAACCATGTCATATCATGTCCTCTTTTCTTTATCCTCTAATCATAACTGTTGCTTAGAGGTATGAGGTGAGGTATAGTATGAGATGGGTCAAATGACCTAAAACTCCCCTTTATAAAAATAAAATAATTGCACAAGCTGGACCTTGACATTATTATTTTTTCCAACATTCTCAAGAGTTTTATTTGTTAACATTAGTTAATGCACTGTGAAGTAAAATCATCAGCTGTATTTTTATTATTTAAGGTTAACAAAGATTAACAAATACATAAATGTATTGCTCATGGTTAGTTCATGTTAGTTAATACATTAACTTATGTTAACAAATTAACCTTATTTTAAAGTGTTAAAATTTTACACAAATAAGATGCTTGAACACAATATCCAGACAGGTGAAACAGAATATTTTTTGTAAGATTCATAAAGACTTCACTTGTTTCTAAAAGAATGATTCGGTGATAAATACATTTTTAACAGTAATTTGTTGCCACCTAGTGGCATCAATGTAATCGATACAGTCGTACTTCCAAAAAGTGTTTTATCCTATTTTGATCGGTAAAGTAGACGTCAGCTGAATAATACACTTTTGTATGCTTCTGTGATAATTTGAATATTTGTAACAGAAATAATGATACTGTGTGTTTGACAAGATTTTTTGTGAAGCTGTTTATATCTACACCCTGATCTATACAAGACATGCTCTCTTTAGCAGCGCGATCGCAGATTTGAATGTCGCCATTTTAGTTTTGTCAAAGGTTTAATATACACGAGTGATTCGCTGTCATTGTGAACGCGATCTTTTAAAGACTAGTCGTGCAGCTCGCCTTAGTTTGTGCACCTCTCTCTCTCTCTCTCTCTCAAATTCAAAATTGCTTTATTGGCATGACTGTAAATAATACATTATTGCCAAAACATATATACATAAAAACAGTAATAAAAACATCTGTATAACAGAAGAAAATATGATCAAATAGCCTATTATAAAACTATCAAATATTAGAAGACGCATCGTTTCATACAGTCATGTGACCATGATAATATAGAGACAATTTTGCTATCGCGATACTACAATATTGATAATGTTGTTGCATGCCTAAATAGACAAAAAAGTAGGCTATATATTTACCTTTATTTTATCAATGAGCATGTTATCCTGTTGTAGGCTACTCTTGAACTGATTGCAATGGTAACATCAACATAACCATTTCCATCTAGTTTGATTCCAGTGGAGGACGACAGCAACATCCATAATAAGACAAACACTGTTCTTGAGTCCATAGCTGTAGAGTTCTGAAGAACAGCAACTCCCCAAACCCTTTTTAAAACAAAGTTACAAGTGATCTCGAGGAGTCTGATCAGAGAGAAGAGGGTGTGTGCTTCAATGCAGGGGTGTGACTACATTCTGGTCCATTTAAAACATAAGATGTATTTATACTTCATATATTAAATTTGCACACGGATTGTACGTTTGAAAAATGTTTGCTAACAATTAGTTTACTTGGTGTGACTATACTGTGGCAGTGCATTGATATGGGCTCAAAACCAAAATAAATAAACCAAAAAATGCAAGTGTGTTCACCATCACAGGTTAAACATTTGTTTATTACATAAAAACTCAACAAGACACTTGAAAACAATTATAAAATTAAATTTTTGCCTACTATTACAACTATTAGTCTTTAATCATATCTATCTATTACACTTAAAGTTACACACTACAAGTTGAGGATGTCTACGCTGTATTCTTTGTATGTTTCTCAGGGTTCCCACGGGTCATGGAATTTCTGGAATATCATGGAATTTTAAAAGGTCTATTTCAGACATTGAAAGTCAGGGAATTCTATTTTTTATTTATTTTATTTTTTTGTCCAAGTCATGGAATATCAGGGATTTTTTTAGCTTATAGTTCAGGACAGGTCATAGAGAGGGAACAAGGACATAAATGCACAAAGAAAAGTATTTATAACAGTTTGAACGTTCTTGTTTCATTTTATTTCTTTTCAAACTCTAAGGTAGAGGTCTTCACGGGTCCAAAAATTCATACCCGAACCCGAAGAGACCCGTAAATGTGCTACACGGAACCGACCCCGGCCTGACAATTATTTTGAAAGTTGCACCCGGGCCCGTGCAGAACTGAGAAATGCCATAAAGGTACTACCCGGAAAATTATCCATATCCATTGACTGTCTGTATGTCTATTTTTATTATCATTATTATTCATATTATTATTACCATGTTATTGCTGTGACTAGGATAAAAGTGGGAAAATGACATGAGTGCTCAAAAGGTTCATAATTAAGTTGAGGAAAGAATTGCTGACACCTCTGTCTGGGTGGCAAACTACATTTCATAACCGAACACAGAAGTGATAAGGAAATAACGCAAGGTCACACGTGAGATCGGAGTTCTTGAATGAGACTGGAATTGTAAAGCCTTGTTTACACTGCACATGTCTGCAACATGTTAAGCCTGGAACACACCAAGCCGACGAACTAGTGGCGACGAAAGCAGACTGCGGGGTTGGCTCACGTCAGCAGCGTCTGTGTCCAAAGATGGCCTGACACACCAAACCGACGCTAAACAGCCAACGGCCAAGTAGCACGTCAGTTCTGCGCCTGTGTGAGATGAAATGCCTTTCCGAACCAGCAGGTGGCAGTATCTGAACAGCCAATCAGAATGATCAGATGGGCCGACGGACCGATGAGCTCCAATGCCGATTCAACATTTCGAATCGGCCGAAAAAAAGGCGACGAGGACCAATTCAGCCGACGGTGCGGAACACACTGAGAAAACTTAGTCGGCCTTCTGGCAGTTTTCGTTCGTTGGCCAACTAAATTTTCTCAGTGTGTTATGCATCGTCGGCTGAAGTTGGTCCTCGTCGCCTTTTTTTTTCCGGCCGATTCGAAATGTTGAATCAGCATCGGAGCTCGTCGGTCGGCTTGGTGTGTTCCTGCCTTTGTTCTGTCCTCTACGGAGTGTCAACTCACACCAGAAGCATTTCAGAAGCGAAGCGTCTGGATTCGCGAGACCATGAGATTTGCCTTTTTCCCTTGATTTTTTTTTTTTTTAATGGCTAACTGATTATATTTTGTCTGGTTTGACTGTGTTTATTGCTATGCTATACTTTATTTATTTTTGCACATCTTGGAAGCAGCGTCCATCAAAAATAGGTGAGGCATTTATCTTTAGCGAAGCAACAACCCGCTTCTGGGATGCTCCGAAAACACACTGTGGCTGGTGTTAACACAAGCATATTTAGGAGAATATATAAGTCCTATAATGCATAAAATATTTTCAGCTCCTGCATAACTTGGACAGCAGAGACATCAACAATCAGAAAATGAATCTCAACTATGGTGACATCCAAAAGTTTAATGTTGCAATGCATGCTGGGTGCCAGCATAGTTCAAAACTCCCAGCATGCACTGCAGCATGAATAAATTATGCAACTGAATGGTCCCTTTTTTATTGCCATCATTGTTGAGATTGATGTGTTGATTTTTGATATCTGTGTGTGTCCAAATAATGTTGCAGCTGTTTTTTGAGCATGGTGTTTAAAAATAAACTCTTTTTATTTTGTTCATCTCTCTTTTTAGCTGATTGTTGTTTGAACTCTTGCTGTAGGTTCACAGTGGTGAAAATGTAAAATATTAGTCTGTTAATAATCTAACAATGAAATGAAACACAGTATGAATTCAGTGAATCAAAAGTCTATGTGACGGTTTTAATCTTCATATCAACTATCAGCACTCAACGATTTTTTTTTCTCTACATTTGTTTTTGCCATAAAAAAATGTGACTTGCAAAAATAGTTTAAGCAGCCAGAGAAAAAACTAAAACTGATGTATAAAAATCATGGGTCAAGAGTTCAACTAAAGCAAACACTGTTCTCCTCAATGGTGTCATCAAACCAAACATTTTCAATAAAACATCAACATCTAAATCTCTGTTAATTCTCAATAAGATCTTCTGTAGAAATAAAGTTAACCTGTTAAACTGCTCCCCCGCTTTTGGAAAATCCAAAGAAATTACATACCCAAATTAAAACAGATACAGTTCATGAACCATTTGCACTAAAAGCATAAGTAAGGTCTCAGTTGAAAGCAGACACGTTGCAATTTATTGTAAATTCATAAATAATTATTGTCACAATGAAGAAAATAGTTAAATACCTTCAAAATTTTGAAAAGTTATTAGAAATGTATTTTTATGAAATATCTTTACGGAAATAAAAGTGAAGTTGGCCTTTTAGCAATCTAGAAATGCACTGCAGCTGAAGCCACATGTCTGACCATGTTGCATTTCAAATCTGAATATATGATGATAAGTTTAAAATTCTGAGTTTTAAGTTGATATGATAAGTTTAAAATTCTGAGTTTTAAGTTGATATGATAAGTTTAAAATTCTGAGTTTTATTAAAAGACCATGTCATGTGATTTTATTTAGAAAAGACTCTAAAATGTTAACTGATGTTTATTGTCATCTATTCAAGTGTATTGTCTATATTGTTTTGTGGTGCTAACTGCCCCATTCAGTTTCAGTCTCCCCTGAACACATTCACACCTCTCCAGCCTGTTTATGACTCTAATTATTCTTCTCTTTTGTCTATATTATAATTACTGATGTTCTATTCAAAATGATTTAATCCCTCATTTCTTTCACAAAACTTCTCACTTCACCTTCTTTGAAAATGTATCTAATGCCCTTCTTGAAAAAAAGAAAAAAAAAATCAGTGAGCTGTACAATTCGAAATTATTTATTTGCATTAGCTCAGAACAGGTGCATCTCTGGGCTTGTTAGCATGTTAGCTTAGCACACCAACAAAACACGAAAATGTATAAGATTACAGTTTTTGCCCGTGGCTTGAACACTATAGACCCATGCTTTGACTAAAGTAACACAACTTGAAGCTTTTGTTACCATACCTCAAACACATGTACCCATACCTTAACCAAAAGCGCTGCTTTGCACTCTGTAACAGATGGTTATATCTTAAACTCGGAGGTGAAACATCAGGACACGCAAACAGCTCTGTTATTGAACATCCATTTATTCTTCTTTTCTCATTACAACCCTATAACCTTTTTCTGCACAGGAGTGCCCTCTAGTGTTCTGTTGGTTACACTACATCCCCCCCTTTTAGTCTCAAAATCTCATTATTATTATTCTACATACTTATATCCCCATGGTTATATATTTTTTTTTTTTTTTTTTTTTCCAGGGAACAAACATCTCAATAACATAACATTGAACTTTCTTTCTTAAGCTGGAAGCCAGGGTAGACTACCTGGGCATTCCTGACTCTGCTGAAGGGGTTATTCTGCCCTTTTCTTGACAGCAGGTCTACCTATGCTAATTCATCTTATAAGTCCATTCTTTCTGGTGGACGGGAAATCCTACCTGACCTTGTCACTGTAACGTTGACCTCTTGCTGAGTTGGTTCTGGAAGAACAGTAAGATGAGCTCGATTCCTTCTCAGTGTTCCCATCTCTGTTTCTACCTGATACGATCTTGGCGTTGCTGCTTCCCCCCGGACCGTTCCGGTGGTTTTCGATGTCCTGATCCACACTTTCTGTCCAGGTATAATGACTGGTAGATTTTTCGCTCTGTGTCTAGATCTGAATGTTTCCTGTTGTTTCTCTTTTAACATCCTATCTTTTCTTCTGAACACTTTCAGGTCAGGCCATCTTGGGGTGAGAGATTTAGGTGGAACTGGGACTGTTGACCTTATTCTTCTCCCCATCAAGAGTTCTGCAGGTGAGATCCCATGAGCTAATGGAGTCGATCTGTAGGCCAAAAGAGCTCTCTGAGGGTCTTGGTTCTTTCTCAGCATTTGTTTTACTGTACGCACCGCTCGCTCTGCCTCTCCATTGCTCTGGGGGTAACGTGGACTGCTTGTGACATGTTTGAAGTCATAGTCTCGGGAAAACTCTGCGAACTCACATGACGCAAACTGTGGACCGTTATCTGTCACCAGTGTTTCAGGGATTCCAAACCTGGCAAAGATGACCTTCAGCCTCTCCACTGTTGTTGCTGTTATGAGTTTTGGCAAGTTTGCAACTTCAATATATCTCGAGAAATAGTCAACCACCACCAGATAATGTCCTCCTTCCCATTGGAAGATATCAGCTGCGACTCGTTGCCAGGGTCTCGCTGGTAAAGGTGTTGGCATCAATTGCTCTGTTTTCTGCTGGGAATGCTGACAGCAGATGTCGCATCTCTCCACTAACTCTCTTACATCTCTTATAACACCTGGCCACCATATATTGCTGTGCCCTTGCAATGCACTTCGTCATTCCTTGATGACCTTGATGAAGTCTTTCGAGCATCTCTCTCTGCATGGGTTTTGGAATCACAATTCGTTCTCCTTTCAGTAGGATACCGTTTGCCACGTGGATATCTGCCCTATGAGACCAGTATGGCACGAGATGTTCCGACACCGTTTTCTGATGGTCTGGCCATCCTTTTTGTGTATACTGTCTTAGTTGTGTTGGCAGGTTAGATCCTCATTCTGCATTTCCTGAATCTGTTTCAGTTTTGTTTTTGTTGCAGGGATTTGTTGAACTATGAGATCCACAAAAACTCTGCACTCATCCTCCAATGTTTCGTTTTCTGTTGATTTTTCAGGTCCCGAAGGCGCTCGTGACAACGCATCTGCCGTGACCAGTTGTTTTCCTGGAACGTACATGATGTTGTACTTGTATCTGAGCAGCCTCAGTCTGAAACGAAGAATTCTTGGAGGTAAATCATCAATTGGTCTGTTGCCCAACAGTGATATTAGGGGTTTGTGGTCGGTATGCACTGTAAATTCCAATCCAAGCAAATATGCACTGAGTCGCTCACATGCCCATGTTGTCGCAAGAGCTTCTTTTTCAATTTGTGCATATCGTGTCTCTGTGGGGGTTAGACTCCTTGAGATATATACGACAGGCCTCCACTCACCATTTTTTTGTTTCTGCATGAGCACCCCGCCTAGACCATAAGATGAAGCGTCGGCTGAAACTATAGTCTCACTGTTCGGACTATACTGTGCTAGTATAGCTGGTGAGCTGAGTTCTTTCTTTACTTTTGCAAACGCTTCTTTCTGCTGTGCATCCCATGTCCAGGTGTTGTCATTTCTTAACAGGTCTCTCAGTGGCTTCGTGAGAGTCGGCAAATGAGGTGAAAACTTCCCGACGTAGTTAACCATTCCCATGAAACGTCTCACACCTTCCACGTTCTCTGGCTCAGGCATGTTGAGGATGGCTTTAATCTTTTGTCCTCGTCTGCTTCGATCCCTTGAGCACTTATGGTATGGCCTAGGAACTTCACTCTATCAACAGCAAAGACACACTTATCATTCAGTGTTAGTCCTGCTTCTTCAAACTTCTTCAGCACCTCACACAGTCTCTCATTGTGTTCTTTTTGATCTTTTCCAAACACTAGGACATCGTCTGCATGACAAAGAGCTCCAGTCGTTCCTGCAATGATCTGAGAGATCCTGAGCTGGAAATGCTCCGGGGCTGAAGATATCCCAAAAGGAAGACGCCGAAAGCAGTATCTCCCAAAGGGTGTAATGAATGTTGTTAGAGGCTCGGAGTCTTCATGCAAGGGTATTTGCCAGAACCCAGATGTGGCATCTAATTTGGAGAACACAGCTGCTCCCTCTAGCTGTGTGCTAAAGTCTCATCCACAGCTGGCAGTATGTGTCTTTCTCTGCACACATTCTCGTTCAACCGTGTGAGATCGACGCAAATCCTGATATTGCCATTCGGTTTTGGCACGACAACCATACCCGCGCACCAGGGAGTAGGCTCTTCGATTCGTCGAATGACTCCCATTTCTTCCATTCTGTGGAGTTCCAGTTTTACTTTCTCCACGAGCGGTAGCGGTACTCGTCGTGGGGCTGATAGAGCATACGGGACGGCTCCTTCCGACAGTTTGATCTTGTAGCTGCCCTCTAATTTTCCGAGTCCCGAGAAAACTTTGGGGAACATTGCCTTGTACTGCTCTCCAGGTTTGTGTATGTTGGCTACCTGTTGCAGTAATTGTAAGCTTTGAATTGCAGGCAGTCCAAGCAGCGGCATCACTAGATCCGTTACCACATATATATCCTGCCAAATTCTCTTTTTGTCCTTCTGCAGGCATGCACTAAACGTACCCATCACTTTCAATGGAGTACTGTTAGGTCCCAGGATCTTCTTTTTGGAATCTTTGAGTTTCCCTTGCTTTTCAGCTGAATACAAAGATGCTGGAATAGCTGTGACTGCTGCACCTGTATCTATTTTAAAGGTGATTGGTTCTTTATTCACCAGTATTTTCTGTTGCCACATATTCTCTTGTTTTTGGGTCTGGATTGTTCCCAAGAATGCAGACTCATCATATGAACTGTCAACGATCGCTTCGAGTCTTTGAACTGACCGGCATACTGTAGCAAAATGTCCTTTTTTTCTGCATTTTCTGCATTCCGCTTCTCTAGCTGGACACAATTTCCATGGGTGTTGTGGACTTTTTCCGCATCGCTTGCAGGAATCCATCTGTTTTATTTTAGGAGTCGCATTGTAAAAACTTTGCGTTCTCTGCACTGTCCCCTCTGCCTTTTGTAATGTCATTTTTGCTTTAGATGTTCTCTTTGTTACGACTGCATCAACGTTAACTTCTTTTACTTCAGACTTTTCTCGTCTTATTATTGGCTGCTGACGTTTTATTTCCTCATTTTGTCTGACCTGAGTTATTGTTTTATCCAATGTCAAATTTGGATCTAGTTGCAGTCTCTCTGAGAGCTTTGCATCTCTTATGCCCACTACAATACGGTCTCTGATCATTTCCTCATGAAGGTCGCCATATCTGCAGTGTTCCGCGAGCTTATACACGTCCGTGATAAAACTCTCTGCTGATTCGCCAGGCTGTTGAAATCTGCTGTTGAATTTCGCTCTCTCATAAATAACATTATGTCTGCCGATAAAGTGCTCACTTAAAGCCTTCTTGACTTCTTCATAACTCTTTTTCTCTTCCTCGCTTAGGGGTAACGTATTTAATATATCGTCACTTTTCTCCCCCATAATGTAAAGAAGAGAGTTTACCTGGTAGGCGGAGGGTTTTTCTGCAAGGCCCGATGCTACTCTGAATCGTTCAAAGCGGCGCATCCACTGTGGCCATGAACTAGGCTCGTCGAAGTTGAAACTTCCCGGAGGTGTCAGTGAAAATATCTGATCCATATTTTGACTGTTCACTTACTCTTAATCTCGAGCGCACTGCTCCGATGATCGTTTTCTTTTTTTTTTTTCACTGGCCCGTTCTCAATTGCACTTGAGCACTGTTTCAATTCCCTTTTTTTTTTCTTGCAGTCCGTGTGCAACATCGCATTCTTTTCTCCCTCAATTCCTTATTTCATTCTTCCAGGTTGTGGAAACCACTTCTGACACCATGTAACAGATGGTTATATCTTAAACTCGGAGGTGAAACATCAGGACACGCAAACAGCTCTGTTATTGAACATCCATTTATTCTTCTTTTCTCATTACACCCCTATAACCTTTTTCTGCACAGGAGTGCCCTCTAGTGTTCTGTTGGTTACACTACACACTCTAGTTGCAATTCTGCAACACACTTACTCCTTTATACAACACACTTGCCTGCATACTACACTCTATTTCATACATAAAACACACATTCAAAAATGAATCTCAGGGTGCCATTGGACAACATGTATCCAAAATACAAAAAACATCAGGTAATTGCAACCACTCAAATACACACCTCAAAACACTTACTTACAAAACTGAACACCAATCAGCCAGCTACAAAAAGGCCTCAGTTAAGCCATTTTGAGAATTTTGCAAGCATGGAGAGCAAGAGGTGGAGGCAGAGGAAGACAAAGAGAGAGGAGTAGGACATGGTCAAAGAGGCTATGCACTAAACAATATTTCAGATGATATTAGAGCAATGGTGGTGGATCATGTGGCCAGACCCAAACAGACGGCAGGATCTATAATCCCACCCACACAATTGGCCTGTTTTTCTGTATTTACAGTAGTGTATTTTGTTTATTTTTGTATTATTTTGCGTTACTGCATTTACTATACTGTACTGTACTGTATAGTACTGTGATGTGCAGTATTGAGTTGATGTCATTTGTAACCTTTCAGTACTTTCATTTTTGGTTGTTGTGAAAAACTTTGTTGGGAAAAAAACAGAACAAAACTGTAAGTGTTGCATTGAGCTTCACAGAATGCTAACTGATGAAACTGAATAAAAACAGTGAAAATTAAAGACTGCAGTGTTTTATATAAAGTAGACTAGTGTTGCTGCTGATCTGAAAGTGTCAATGATGCAAGTGTGTGTCATTTTGTCATCAGAGTGACATTTTGACAAAGGAATGTTAGGTTTTGATAGCAGAGTTTAGGTTTTGATAGTAGAGTTTCACTTTGACACAGATGTGAATGGTAATTTTCCCAGTGTTGTGTCACGTTTACTTGTGTGTAGAGTTTTGGCACAATGAGCGAAGTTTGCAAAATGTGTTCAAGCAACGGGCAAAAACTGTAAACCACATTTTGCTACAAAGTCGAGTGTTTTAAATAACCTTCTGTGGTGTGATGTGGCTTCGGATCAAAAATCTGACAGAAAATATATCATAGACTATTCTGCAAAATGAGAAAAGCTATCTTGATTAGCATTACATTATAATATAATCTACTATTATGAATACCTGACATGGCGTGAAGAACACAGATAAACCACATATCGTCACAATCATGTATTTATTACTTTCAAAATTGTCGATCTGCACATAATATCGATGATTATAGCATATGATTATATAGCATAGCACTGCAATGTCTGGAAGCCTGTTAGTTCCTGGAAGGTCACATGATATGTTTTTCTTCCTTGAGGCATTTGTGGACTAAGTGTGCACAGAGCGCCCTCCGGCTGCAGGTATGAGTTGAAAACACAGTAGATCTGTGCATACAGTGCTCATATGATGACAACAGCACGTTTTGGGGAAAAATTGAATAAATATTACTCCTCTGTATAGAAAATGCACATAAACTTATGAGAATCCATCAATATTTCTCCAAATGCTCATGCTTTTAAGCTAAAAGCGTCAATGTTACTTTTTCTCTGTAGTGTGGACACTAGAGGATGTTCCTGTGGGGTTGAAAGGGTTAAAGGTGTAAGACAAAAAGACACATCCACAAAATGTATTTTAACAGTATCAGACTGTAAGTTAAAAAAAACTGTTATATATTGGCAACACTGTTGCCAGTAGTTCACTGTAAAATTGAGTTTTGTGGGTCACCATTGTGCTGAAGAGTAGAGCCTGTGCTTAAGTTCAGGAGAAGATCAAGAGGCATTGGTGGTATGCTGCATGTTGTTTTATTTAACAGATGGTAACTGTGTAGTTGCTGATGCAATGAGAATCTCTCTATTTAAAATGTTTTTAGTGAACTCTGAAGAAATAAGTTCATAGTAATAATATGCTCACATTATTAGCATATAATAAATATTAGTTTGTAAAATTAAATGGCAGTCAGACAATTTGAGGCAGTTGGTTTCTGCAAATGAAATGAGGTAACACAAGTTTTAATATAGTGCATGGTATCTTTACAGTAACAAACTATAGATTACAGTAAATAACTGGCAACAGTGTTGCCAGTATTTTACTGTAAAAAAGCCTGGCAAGTTCTAACAGTGTGGGCCATTCCACTGAATGGGTGACATTTGCTTGTTGTAACTTCAAAATTAAACTTTATTTTTAGAATCTTTTTTCAACACTGAATCTAACAGTACACACTTTTAACTTTTCAAAAAATGTATTGGTCAATCTCAGGCAACTTTATTTAATTTTTTACAAGGCTTCAAAGCAGAAGATGGATGCATGTTTTCTCAGTCCTGTTACCAAAACTCATGTTTAAAAGCATGTTTAAAAGCATGTCAGTTAATTCCTTTGAGGTTACAGAAAAAAAAGTATATTGTAACACAGTAAACACATTTTGCCATTACATAAAATATATAGAAATCACAAGTAATGTGAATTTAAAGTATACTGTATGTACTGCAAGTACAGTATTATATTCAATATTATATAGTATTGAATGTCTGTATATACAGTACTTACATTCTGCAAACATACAGCAGTCTAAATGCAAATGACTAAAAGGTCAAAGAAACTCTAAATGAAAAGCATGATACAGTACACACACACACACACACACACACACACACACACACACACACACACACACACACAAACAAAGTTCAGAGTCAGTGAGAGATTCATTCTGCTTCAGCGTCACGTCTTCATGTTGGGTCTGGCCTAAATCAAGTCAAGTCACCTTTATTTCAATTGCAATTTATACTACACAGATACTAGTCTAGTATAGTATAGTATAGTATAGTATAATCAAAGCAGCTTTACAGTGATAACAGGTACATGATAATCAGTAATGCAAAGAGGGTTCATTTGGCTGTACAGCTCTAAAGAAAATAGTGTCATTGTTCAGTTGAAGTCAGTTCAGTGTTGATTCACTTACATTGTAAAGACCATCAATTATTATGTAAATTACTGTAATTATTTCCTCTATAAAGCAGTTCTGCAGAAACAGTGATGTCATAATCTAGGCTAGCTTAGTTCAGTTCTCATCCTATAATGTCAGTACTGTCAGATCAATAATAATATTATTGAATATTGTTGAGGAAATTTTCCACATCACACAAGGCAATGTCGTCTGCCAGGCAAGGGAAAAACCTGTGCCGGATCCAGCCTTGACAGCCTTGTCTCCACACCTCTTGCTCTTTCTCCTCATCATCCTCTTACACATACTCTTCCTCCTCTACTTTTCAGATTGTTTTCCATCTATTGTTGGTATCATCATTCAGCACTGTGTCACCTGTGCACTCTGAACTGACCTATATTTATACAGTTGATTTGATCATCATTAGAAATAAGGTGATAATTTGAGTCTTGGTTAAAGGATGACAACTGTGTTGTAGTTGTGTTTAATTTTTGCCACATGTATTTACCATTTGCAACACAGTGCAACATGTGTTTAGTGAGTAAGAATGTGTTTAGAGTTTTGCAAAAAAGAGTGGATGAGATTTGCAAACAGTGTCTTAACTACCTGAACTTGTTTAATGTTTTGCCTACAAAGTGACTGATTCGACAAATGGGTTTAGGCCACTGAGCATGGGTTCAGAGAATGGGGTTTAGTGTTTTAGCAATTGTGAAATACTGTAAGGCAAGGTGTATTTTAATAAAAACGCAAAACAATTTTGTTCATTTAAAAGAAGACAGAAGCTTTAAGTTTATAATTTTTTAAATAATTTAATTTATTTAACAATTGTGTAAATGATGGATCAAACAATGACTGATAAAAAACAGTGGTTTAACTTTATTTTTTTTTAGAAAAATAAATAAATTTAGTAACAGGAATGAATACTGCAACAGGAATGAACACTGGGTAACAGGAATGAGTGTCTATATGTGTGTGCATGTGTGTGAGAAAGAGAGTGTGTACATGCCTGTGTGTGCATGTGTGTAAGTGAGATGTCTGTGTTGAAGAGATGTTATATGTGATAGTAGTACTTCACAGTAAAGGAGGTGGAAAGAAAAAGAAGGAGAGAGAGAGGAAAAAGAGAGAGGGGGAGGGAAGCAAGGAAAGACAAAAAAAGGGGGAAAGAGAGGGTTGCTGGTGTGTTTCACTCCTTCCCTTGCAGCATGCCAAAATATAAGAAAAACAATGACAACAGATAAGAAAGAGAATGACAAAATATTAAGTCACTTTGTGATGGACTGGCTCCCTGCAACTATGGCATTCACACTGTAAAAATAATCCTAAAAATCTACAATTTAAGTAATTTCAACTGTAAAACTCATGATACAGGTGTTATTTTTCATATGAGAAACAGGACTGAAAGTACAGGATTGAGTGATAAAAATGATCAAATACATGATATATGGCCACATGGCGTATGCTAATAAGGACAAGCAATTCTAGTGACTTACCTAAAGTTAGTATTGTAAATAAACAAATAACATCTAAGAAATAATTTAGGTAACAGGACAATACGTTGAAATTGACCCTCATTCATAGTTACAATTTCATCAAATATACAGAAATTAAAATTAGAGGACTTACTTTTTGTCTTCTCATGGCTCATAGATCCAGGGCCCTTCTTTGAAAATGTGCTTTGTGGCATGTTCCAAGTTTTTTTAGAAGGGGAATGTGTGAGGGTACCAGGAGTTAAAACCTGGGGACATGATTAAAATGTTGTATAACATTATAAATGTTGTACATTTTATACAACAATGTTATGGATTTCACATGAAATTTCTTTTTGTTTGGCATGGGGTATGTATAGAGTAACCAACATACAAAATAATAAGATTTCTGAAAGATTTTAATAATATTCATGATATGAGTTTGGTTTAGATAGCGGGGACATGTAACAAATGCTATTTTCTTTGTTTTTCAGTAGTTTTTAATAATGTTTAAATTAAATATTTAAATTTGCAGTTAGATTAATGTTCAGGACACACTTGCTTAATAATAAAAATTATTTTAGAGTTAAAGTTTTGCATTTTTTACATAAAATGTCCTGGGGACAGAATGGCATTCGGTGGAATGGCCCAACTCTCAACACCCCACTCACATACAACACATAGATCACACAGGCTACGTGAGGGCGGGACTTAAACTCTCATAAATCAAAAATAAGACCTTAAGCCGAGTTCAGACTGCACATTTCAAAGTAGTCGGGTCACTGTTCTTTTCACACTGCATGGACTATCTTGGCCAGCATTCAGTCGCTGCTGTGTTCACACTGCACGGGGATCGGCGACAGAGGGTTTCACACTGACATTCAATAGGAAGAATCATCGACAACTCTGACTGGCATGTTTCACAACCAAACACAGTGAGATGTGACAAGGAAACAAAGCGATATCACACGTGCAAGACCGGAGTTTTCAGAAAAAGAAAAGAAGAATATGGAGGAGGAAATGGTTGGGGAGATGCGACGAACAAGGATTGTGTGTTCTGCAACGAGAGTGGTCTATAACTCCTCCCCGAACTCCCCGCTGCTCTGTATCTTGCTTTCTCATTGGCTGTCAGTCATCGCCGATGTAGTTTTCAGTCAGAACACTTTTCACACAGCAGGTTTTTGAATCGCCGACAGGTCCAGATATTTAGCATGCCAAATATCTCATGGCCGTCGGCGACTCGTCGGCGATTCTCTCAGATCACGTCTTTGCTCATTCACACTGCGTGATTGTCACTCGCGTGAACGAGCACCAATTTGCCTGTGATTTCGGGTATTTGTCAGCGATTTCTCAAAACCTGTCGGCGAGCCAAAAATCGGGATAATATCGTGCAGTCTGAACTCCGCTTAACTTATAGGTTAAAACCACGTTTTTCACAGTATGATAGTCAAACTTGATATATGACCGCGTTCTTAAAGGCATACATACACACAGTTTATACAGCAATATATAAAGCGGTATACTCATTCATATTTTAGCTCTGAGCTAGAACCAAACAAAAACAAAATTAAACTGAAACAAACCCATTACTTGTAGAATTTTATTTTACTTTGTTACACATGTAGCCTATGTGTGAAATGGTCAAATATTATTTCAGTGGAAAAAGGCAGACCCTTCAACACAGGACTGCTTCACTGTTGGTTCGATTGCTCCTGTCTGCCTCGCTGCTCAGAGTGGTTTGCGTCTGTAACTCCATATAACTTTGTTTTGAATCTCTTACTTATATTCATTGTTGCTTATATTATTATTACCTTATACATAATATTGCCTACCACATTAATCTGATGTCGCTAGCTTGTAATCTTTGAATCTAAATCGCTGTTACAACGCGTTTGCATCTCGCTAGCTTTTTAACTTGTCATCAGTCTTTCGTGCGCTCCTTTTTCAACGCGTTCATCAAACAGCTGTGGTAACTCGGCTCAGTCTACAAACACGGTGAGTCATGTCATCCTCTCCTAGCATTGTTACCTGTTCCAATTGTCACATGTTCAGCATAGCTCTCTCTTTCAGCGACGAGTAATTTACATGTCATAATGTATTAATGCATTAATGTAGGAAAATAGTCAGGCTGACAGAGAGAATCTCAGAATTAGAGACAAGCATCCAAACTTTAATCGAGGATAGTAAGAATGCAAGGGCTTCAGATTCTGTTTTGGATGCGACTCTAGCCTAGTGAACTCTGTACATTGTTCGGTTCCGGCTGTAGAGCCCGCGCAGCAGGGCACTTGGGTAACGGTGAGGCGGCCTAGCCGCGGAAAACACCACTCTTCCATTCCAATAAGAACATCAAACAGGTTCTCCCCACTCAGTGACGCACCCACTGAGAATCCTGTTGAAAGTGACCTAGTTATTGGTGATTCTATTACACAGAATGTGAAAATAGAGAAACCAGCCACCATAGTCACATGTTTGCCAGGAGCCAGAGCACCTGACATCAAAGCAAATTTAAAAGTGCTGGCTAATGCTAATATTAAATACTCTAAAATTATTATTCACGTTGGCACTAATGATGTTCGACTTCGCCAGTTGGAGATCACTAAAATTAACATTAAAGAGGTGTGTGAACTTGCAAGTACAATGTCAGGAGAAGTCATTTGCTCTGGTCCCCTTCCTGTTTGTCGGAGTGATGAGAAAGTTAGCAGATTATCATCACTCAATGGCTGGCTGTCTAAGTGGTGTCCGCAAAATAACATAGGTTTCATAGACAATTGGAAAAGTTTTTGGGGCAGACCTGACCTGTTGAAAAGAGATGGTATTCATCCCTCTCGGGGATGGTGCTGCTCTTCTCTCTAGTAATATGGCACATAGTCTTAGGACTGAAACATGACAAACTGGGGCCCAAGTCAGGAAGCAGACAGACTGGCTAAACTGACCGTCTGCTAGTGTCATGGCAGATTCAATGTCTATTTGTCCCTTCAGTTCTGGTCTCGAAGAAAAACTTGCAGAGTCGAAGTTCCAGGTCTCAGAAGTATTTAACTTTATTGTCAAACAACAAAGTGAGATGCCAGCTTCACATCTGAGGCTCTCTAAGCCGGGGCACAGTTTTTATACATTTTTCTTATCTCTTAAAACACACCAAAGTAGTATCATTGGCTGGTAATATTCACCCTTACAGTTATTTTTCCATGATATCATCTACGAGGGCTCTCCTCTCACACCTCCTTCCCATGTACTCCCCGACCTTTCTGCCATAGTCATTTCACCAATTAAAACTTCAGGTGTTGCTTATGTAAGAGACAATTTTCTTAGTAAGGGTGGCCGACTGCCAACCACTGTACACCTTTTACCTTAATCTCTCATGGCCTTCTGCCAATTGACGGTTTTCCCATTGGCCAAATGAAACATTGTATCAAAACAGTCAATACTCCCCGGAGGCAAGAACCCTTCATGTGACACCCTTTAATAATTTCACAGCCACCTGTTGTCTGGTGGAAAATTACCAACAAAATGCTCAGTGGCCAAGTAAACTTGTTTGACCCCTACAGTTAAATAGGCCAAGAAGCCTCACAACACTTCTAGCTTTTATAGTAAACAAACAGTAATTCTACAATTGTTTTCTATTGGATGGATAAAATACTCCATCATATCCCCCCTCTGGGAATCTCTTAATTCCCACTTCCATTTCCCTTTTCCCAGAGTGCAACCTCACAAGTAAGCCCTCTCATCTTCCATCTCAGGACCAATAGTGGTCCTCCTTTTTCACTACCAAACGGCTACCTCATGTGACTGCACTCCAGAAGAGGTCAGAGTCAAACATCAGTGCTCACAATTTTTTACTAGGGAAGTGTAAAAGGCTCTGCTAACTAAACACTCCAGGGGGTCAACAAAATCAAAAATAAATCAACAATTCATGTTAAAGCATGTGCATGGAATGTCTTGGCCTTGCCCATGGTTGTCATGGTTATGTAGAATATATCAGTGATTAAACTCATTATGGTTAATATAAGATTATTAATTTTGGTGCACTGGTTTTTCCATGGTGTCAGAGGAACTCTCAGGTGCTTCCGGTGGCCTGGAGCGCTATCTGGGCTGCTCCACCATTGCCAGAGGTACCCTGGTTCTGCCTAGGGCACTGTCTGGTGTTGGGGCTGACAGCAGGTTTTTAAACCACCAGTAGAGTCTGCCCAGGCTGCCAAGCACTGATGTGCTCATTGATCCTTTCTTCTTTTGAGTTCCATTGGACTTTTCAGTAAGTTAGTAAGTACACATTACAACTTCAAAGTAATGATGAGTAAATTAATGAATATAGTAATAAATAAAATTTAAGAAAACATTCTTGTCATTTCCTTTTAAATCTGGTTGCATTACCTCGTAACATGGATAATGACCTGCTTCAGACCCTCAGTCGTCCCCTCTCATTCATATAGTGTAATATAAGTATAATAATTTGAATAATAATAATAATAATAATAAAAGATAAAAATGAAAATAAAAACAGGAAGGGGGTTTTAAGCCAAAATAATAAACAAAACACCCACTTACTAACTGCCTACTCTACCCATGTTCTAAATTACTTACTTTGTTTTTTCCCTAAAGAAAAGACATGATGTGGCTAACTCCCTTTCTCATCAAAAACATGATCAAACTTTGTGATAAAAATAAAAAAAGGCACCCCTTCCATCTTATTATGTAGTTGGTCTTACAGAAATTCATCCAGTTCATCCAGCCCTGGACCAATTGGATACACTCTAGTGTTGGTGCATCCGATATCGACTCCAGATCGTCTTACAGATACATTGATCATCTGTTTGGCAGCTGCATTGGCCATCATTGATCTGAGAAAAGGCACAATACAACAGAACAACAAAACAAAAATAGCAACAGCCACTGCCATTATTATTCTGACTTTAGTAAATCATTTACCCCGTAATTAAAATATTTTTATCAAACTAGTTCCCAATATGCTTATCTCCTTCATTTTCAGTGATTTCTTCTTGTATTACTCAGTTTCTTCATTGCCTTGTTGAATGATCTGTATTATTTGGAACATAATTACAACAGTTAGCTTCATATACTTTACAAACACCTCCTTCCTTCTGAGTATAATTAATTTAATGTTTGTTGGTCCCCAACTGTTCTCCCAAGGCTCTCAATGAGTCTTCAGTGTGGTTAATGAGCTTTCTGTTAATCACAATAAATGTTATTCATATTTTTACATAAATTATACACACAAATATACTCAAATTCTGATTTTACTTCATCTCCATCCTTAAATTAATTTGGTATTCCCCTTGGTTGACCATTCAAATCCATGTACACACCTTTTCTGACATTTTTTGGACACGAATGTTGCATTTGGCTAAAAAATAAAAAATATTAATCATTTATCAAAAAAAAAAAAAAAAAAAAAAAAAAAATCATCTGTCAGTAACTTTGTCACTTCAAATCATCTGTCACTTCCCCCCTTGCGCAATGGTTAAAAACCATGCGCATCCAAGAGTTGCTGGTGTAATCATTTATCGTCTTATATCATTTTAGAGTATGCCTCCTTATTGATTCATCAATATTTATTTAATTTTATATGCAATTTACAATCCTAAATATCAAGGTTCAAATACCACCAATTCTAAATTAGTAACAAAATTCTAATGACATGATCTACTGAACATAGGCCATGTGGCATTCCCCATTTGACAGTGTCTAAATGTTTCCAATAATACAGCTAATACAGATCGGTATTAGTTATGTAGTTGTGTTAAAAACCACAGTCATAAACCCCAAATGTTCCAAATATCTAAGAAATGAAATGATCAGCTAAATCTGAGACATATTGCAGTGTGAAGGAACCAATTTCAATTTCTCAAAGCTAATTTGTCATTCATCTATTAATTTAATCTTTTGTCATAAGCCTTTTTTCCTGTTTGTCATAAGCTAAGTGCGTTTCATTTGAATTGACTTTATATATATATAGTATCATACAGGCTCATCAGCTCTGTCTTAAAAGGCAAGTCTAAAATGTTTCTCTACATTGGACAACTTCATCAATGATCTAATTATGCATTTGTCCTTATTTAGTTAATTCAATATCCCGTCACTAAGCTAAGTCCAGTCCCAGTTTTAGTTAATTGTTGAGTCAAGCAAAACCTCCCCTCCTTTTTTCTTACTTTCTGACTTTTAATGCTTACGGCTGGACTGATGTCCATTGAAAGAAAGCAGATAAAGAGTGTTAGCTTAACAGAATGCAGAGAACTGCTGTTAGACCAGATAAAAATCAAAATACAATTAATATAGCCCATCAATACAATTTGAAGCGGTCTCTAGTGATAATTGGAAATGTATCACCTGTGCCTTCTTAGGAAAGTCCTTCTGCTCAGTTCAGGGATCAGTTGAATTAGTCGGGCTGCTGTTTGAGGGTTTCCCTCCTCATCCGATGATTTTGCTCAGTCATTCAAGGGCCTGGTGTCATGGTGTGACAGTGGTTTGACTCTGGATGCTGTTGTCCCTCTGCCTCTCCTCAGTCTGACATTTGATCAATCTGCAGAGGAGACCATTTGCATGATAACAGCATGTTTTCTCAGTTATTACCGCATTGACTCTGTCTTTGTCCATATCAGCCCCTCAGAAGTTTTCAGCTTCCTTTTTCAGGGGGAGTGAAGGCCCATCAACCAATGCCTCTCCTCCTCTCTGCAGCCATGTCCTTGTGTTTCTTGATCTCAGCTGTTGCACAGTCTAGTTGCTTTCAGTTAGTAGGTCAAGGCAGCCTTCCCAGAAGTCATCTGGGATCATCTGAAAATTGAACACTCAGAGAACTGCATTAATCAAATTTATCCTTTATAAATTCTACAAAGTCTCATCTGGTTGATAACAGCAGTTTACCCATGCTATTTTAATAAAGCAAGTTCTTTTTTGCAGAAAACAGTAAGCATGTTTCTTCTTTGCAGAATGCAGAAAATAGCAGCATTGCAGTCTGTCTGATTAGCCTTATTTTCAGTCACATGTAAACCATAGTATTTTAGTCACTCTTATTTTTGATCCCTATTCTGTCATACCTTTTAGGGTTAAATCAACGAGTCTCATTATTGTAAAATCTGTGTAACATGTCTGTTAAAAATGTCTGTTTAGCTTGGTCACTCAATCTTGCTTATTCAACACAATGCACAAGTTATTTTAATTAACACAATCCAAAAATCTTAGAATATCTGCAATGGATCAAATTTCAAACTGTGTCCCTATGACAGGTCAGTGTCAGTAATAGTTATAAAACCCACATCTATATATATCAATCTCTTTTTTTTTAATCAGATATTTCTATAATCCTTTTTGTCAGTTATTTGGATTTCCTCAGGGAACTGCACAAACCACTTATACTAAGGAGAAAACTCCAATGTTTTTGGTGGCCACCAGTTTGTGCAATCCTACAGATCAATCCCTGTCAGCAGGCCTGCTTATTAATTTAATTCCATATGGACCGGTCAACTAACGTTTATGCAATATTATTTTCTTTTAAGTTTATTTCTTATCCATTTTTGTTGGAGTTTTCTTGGTAATTGTTCAGTTGGCCTACTTTTAATTCTAACTAGTTTAGCTTTTTTCTTCAATCCTGCATATGTACTTGTTTTTCCATTTCTCTTAGTACTTCAGCTGTTTTTGAGAGGTTTGTCTATGGCTTCTAATTTACCTTTTTTAATGCTCGTTTCATCATTGTACCTAAATATTTTAAGTGGCATCCTCTACATACAAAGTATCATATGGAATTGAATTTGGAATTCGAAACTTAACTTTTTTCAACCTGCATTGCTGCCCATTGTGGGCCTATTGTTATATTATGGAATTAACAGGACCTTCTGCCCCTTTTGAGTCATTTAGCCTCTTCTTTTTGAGTTCTGGGTCCATTCCTAATTTGTCACATCCAAATAATTCTATAACACAAAATAATTCTATAACACAAAAGATGGATGTTTTTGCCTTTTGGACAACAAGAAAAACAAAATTTTCACCACTGTTAAAAAAATCCAACCAGACCGACAACATGGCCTGGCAAACCAAACCTTTCCATCAGCTCAACATACCACCTCTGACAAGAGACCTCTGCCACAGTTGGCAAAACTCACCGAAACTCAACCAGGCTAACTGAAAAACCCAAATTAGACAATCACCAGAATCCCCTGAATGGTCCCAAATGTTTTACATTAAATGAAATTCAGTTTTTGGCATACAGGGCTCATGGAGTTAGTCTTTTATGTACTCATTTGATAATTGTTTTCTCTACATCTTTTCCCTAAATCTTGTAAGACTTGATTTTCCTGCTAGACAGAGATCAAGCATCCTGCAATAAAATAATAAAACTCATCTGGAAAAAAGATCCCAAAGAAGTAGTAAAGGACAACGCCTTGCCCTAACCCACACACACACACACACACACACACACACACACACAACACAAACACTTCCCTTCCTCCTGACTCAAGTCACTGAAAGTTCTTCAAGACATATAATGTAACTTGTGTATCTATTGTTTTTCCCTTTTAATGTTTGGTATCATTTTAAATGTCTCAGTGCGATTGGTAAAATGGTCTCAATTTCACAGCAGTCACTGGTATAATGAAGAAGATTGAAAACTAAGGAAAATTCTGTCCTCTCTTTGGGTCGTGCCTTTTGTGAAAACCCACTCCTCTTCCCCCAAAACAGGTGTTGGTGTAGGAAATATTTAGAACCCCTTATAAATTGCAAAGCAGTCATGTGGGATTTTCTGTAGCCAGAGACCCCCACACAGTGATGGACAAGTGTCTTCGAACACTAATCCACTACTGTGTGCATGTGCATTTCAACTGATGTTATGCATTTATTATTTCTGAATTGGCTTCTAATTGTCCAACTATGAAATTGACATGATACATTTTTACTTGACAAATAAAATGTTATATTTGACTTACTCTGGATTCTTCTGAAATCATTATGACCAGTAGATTGTTGGAGTCCATATTTCCGTAAAATCTGCATCAGGATAGATTAAAACTAAAGGTTCAATGAAAGGAGCATGTTGCACATCATGGGACTTTTTGATTTTTGTCTATCAACTGGTTTAGCAAGTTGCAGTACCGTGACTAAGAAAACTGTGTTTTTGTATGAACAAGCATGTGGCGGTTCAACTCAAATGCATTAGTAAACTCTGCACCCTCTGACTAAGATCAGAACTGGCGAGTTTGTGATCGTGAAAAGCACTTAACGGCCGAAGTGACTTTTCTAAGTGATAAGGGTCTGTAATGAAAGAATAATTGAAAATATGACATACCCAGAATAATCAAATATCTAAATTAAAGGTGCCCTAGATTCAAAAATTTAATTTACCTCAGCATAGTTAAATAACAAGAGTTCAGTACATGGAAAAGACATACAGTGAGTCTCAAACTTCATTGTTTCCTCCTCCTTATATAAATCTCATTTGTTTAAAAGACCTCCGAAGAACAGGCGAATCTCAACATAACACCGACTGTTACGTAACAGTCGGGGTGTACGCCCCAATATTTGCATATGCCAGCCCATGATCGAGGCATTACACAAGGGCAGCCAGTATTAACGTCTGGATGTGCAGAGCTGAATCAACAGACTAGGTAAGCAAGCAAGGACAATAGCAAAAAATGGCAGATGGAGCAATAATAACTGACATGATCCATGATATCATGATATTTTTAGTGATATTTGTAAATTGTCTTTCTAAATGTTTCGTTAGCATGTTGCTAATGTACTGTTAAATGTGGTTAAAGTTACCATCGTTTCTTACTGTATTCACGGAGACAAGAGCCGTCGCTATTTTCATTTTAAACACTTGCAGTCTGTATAATTCATAAACACAACTTCATTCTTTATAAATCTCTCCAACAGTGTAGCATTAGCGGTTAGCCACGGAGCACAGCCTCAAACTCATTCAGAATCAATGTAAACATCAAAATAAACACTGTACTTACGCGATTAGACATGCTGCATGATGAACACTTTGTAAAGATCCATTTTGAGGGTTATATTAGCTGTGTGAACTTTTTTTATGTTGTTTAAGGCAAGCCCGAGCTCTTGGGGCGTGGAGCATGAGAATTAAAGGGCCACACACCCCAAAATAGGCAGTTAAAAAAATGAATTAAAAAAAAATCTATGGGGTTTTTTGAGCTGAAACTTCACAGACACATTCAGGGGACACCTTAGACTTATATTACATATTTTAAAAAAAAGTTCTAGGGCACCTTTAATACATAACAAACAATTAATTTCTAATTGGAAACACAACCTAAGAATAAGAATCATTTGAAATTGGAGTCAGATTAAACGAGTGAAATTAAGTGAACTTCACAGAGGCGCTGAAAAGGCATACACGCGTTAACCTTCGCCCAGGCCATCGGATTCCTTTTTTTTGGGCCGATGCGGGGTTCCTTACAATCTCCTAACCAGTATACATTAGCTCACAATCATTTACTTAACTCTTTGGTGGTCTTGTGTTGTATTTTAACCTTTGATTGTCTGTCTGTTGCTTCCTCTGAAATCCATTTTCCAAATCTGAAATCCAAATCCATCCAGCTCTTTTCTCAGGGCTTACTTCCCTTTCTTTTTTCCATTTATCAGTCCTTCATATGTCTCACTCTAACTCCATTATATCGGAGAATTGTATTAGTTTTAATTTGTTTTAAACTGTACGGCCTTGGTGTCTCTTTTCTTGACTCCCCCATGGCTTGATGCCTCCATTTTCCTTTCATCCTCATGTATTCTATGTGCATCTGCTAACTTCTCCCTGTAACTTGATGTGCTTATCTCTTATCTATCCTGTATGTATTAAAATATATAAAATAATAATCGAGCATACTAAATTTTTTATTGCATTTTAAATGAGTAAAACATTCTTGCTGACAAATGGGCAAAACCTAGGAGAGTGGCAAAGTTTAAAATGTAAATTACAAGTAATTAGCATGTGGGATAAAAGTAATTAGTCTTTAATATGGCATAAATAGATTTTTTTTAAATGTCCCTGACAAGATTGCTACACTGAATGACAATTTTAGTGTGTCTTCTGTAAATCATGGAAAAAACTCATTTAATAATTTTTGCTCAGAAGAAACAAAAAAATAAACCCTCTATGGTTTGCATTATGTTCTAATCATGAATTAAACAGGACTCATTCTGATGTATTTAAAACAACAACAATTCAAAGCTGTATTATACTTATTGTTTTGATGCTTGAAAACCCTTTTTCGTCTTTGAACCTTAAATCAATATCGTATCTCATCTTTCTTCTACTCTTCCTGTTATGTCAGACATCTGTTTCTCCGAAGGGCTATACGGTAGTTCATGGGGAGGCGATCTTTCTGTTTCCTTTTCCTTTTTGTCATTATATCTCCCTTTAACCTGTCTCCCTAATTTTAATTAGATTTTTAATTTTTAGATTCAGTTTCTCTGCATATATCCACATGTTTCCTCTGCTTGCCTTATGCATTTAAGCTTTTTGTCCTTTTTCCTTATTTTTTGGAGGCTATCCTATAGTATCTCTGTGTAATTGATGTCTAGACCTTGGCATCTCTAGGTGTTGATGCTATTATAATCTAAATTATGACTATATGTTTCACACTTTTTTAGTAGGCTATATGCCTCTCTAATCCCATCTTGCGTCTGTTCTTAACTTGTTATCACCACGATGATCAGACAATATTTAGATATTTGATTAGTCTTTCTTAGGTATTTTAAACAGGCAGTTCCTCTATTTCAGGTCCACTGGTGGGAATAATGTTGTTCAATAATCAAAATATTGTTCAAAGTCTATAGAATTTGTTCCCCTCTTTCTGGTTTATAAAATATCCCCAACCAGAAAGGGTGAACTTTCTCTCTCTGTCTTCCTCCCTCTACGCACACACACTTCTCTCCTCTCGCAGCCCCACCTTTACTGCACTCTCAAGTTTTCTTCTCCCTCTGTCAGAGACAGCCCCGCCCTTATCTTCACTCTGTTTTTACAGTGCAGGCTCAATCACACACTCTTAAAACAATCACACACCCGGGTTTTCAATCACGCAGCACACATTGAAAATTACTATACACCAGTTTTTGCAAAAAATGGAAAAACAGAGTTTTCTCTATTAACTTTTCCTTACTTGTTTTGACTTATTAAGGGCTGTGTTTCCCTATCTGGATCACAGCACTTACAGTCTGGAAAGTGTCCAAATAAACAACAGAGCCAATTTCTGGGAATGTTCATAGTTTTTTTCAACAGTTCTTGTACAATATATTACATTCCTTTTATTATGTTAGATTTCAGTGTCCATTAAAAACTTGGTTTTCCATTTCACAAAACCAACAGGAATGTTTACATATATTTTTAAACAACACTCTCTTACACTTTTGCCAACTTTACACCAAGCAATAAAAATTTATTATACACCAATTTTTGCCAAAATGGAAAAACTTCTCTGTTTCTCTGTTACCTTTTTCGTTATTGTTTTGACTTATCAAGGGCTGTGTATCCCTGTCTGGATCATAGCAGTCTGGAAAGTGTCCAAATTAACAACACAACCAATTTCTGGGAATGTTCTTAGTTCTTTCATCAGTTCTTATACAAACTTTTACATTTTACATCACTTTAAAATTTTGAATTTTAGTGTCCATTAACAAACTTGTTTTTCCATTTCACAAAACCTGCAGGAATATTCACATATGCTTCCGAACAACACTTCTCATATGCTTTAATCAACTTTACATCAAGCAATAACAACAGTTACAAACAAATCAAGCAATTCTATTTTACTTTCTTCCTAATTCTGCATTATACACAATATTATACATCTCAGTCACTTTTTTTTTTTATCAAATCGCCCTCTCTTCTCAAGGCCTTCTTTATTTACAACTAACATTCTTGTCTATCATGCAGCCAGCTCGGAGCCCCCGCTCAGCACCAGGGCCTCCCTTCTGCTCTGGCTATCACACAGACAAGCGTGATCACACACTTCAGCGCTTTTCACACTTACAGACAGACGTATTTCACATACAGATATATAACATTTATGTGCCCCACTCAGGCAGACAAAAAACGCACCTCATGCGTTAAAACACTTAGACGAACAACCCGTATACACGCATGCGCTACCCCTGGGACCTGGAAGTTACTTCTCTTTTTATTTTAATCAATTCAATCAATTATTTCAATCACCTATTTTAAATTTGATTCATTTCAGTTTAGTTTTGGTTCGTTTTGGTGAAGTCTTAGGCAGTCACCACGCAGGCATTAGCTCACAAGGGGCCACACAAAACAAATATAAGCAAAATTGCTTACTTTACAGTTTCTCATTACCTTGTTTAGCTCAGCCTATATAAACCCTGTTCACGCAGCCATTCATTGTAAAGTCTTGTATGTATCTATACTGCATTTCCGAGCATGCTGTCTTTTACTTCTCATGTTCGTGGTTTTGACTTTCTGCCCAGTTTCTTCGTTTTCCCTGTGACTGTTTGGACTGTTTACCCTTTGCCTGTATTTGGACGTTGATTGTGGATTACCCTTTCAATAAATACTGCATTTAGATCCTCACATTTTGTGTCTTGGAGCAGTTACATGACATAATAAAACATTGCAACAACCCCCCAAAAATGGTCTAGAATATTAATCGACCCTTTTCACATTTCCAGGGTTCTCAGAAGTAGAAGTCATCGTAGTTGGCTAAACTTCTCAAGCACATGCCCTTTTTCAAAATAAATCAAAAGTGCCACTCTCAACAATTATCAACAATAATATTGTGGTCAATAAAAAACAATCCATTTGAATTATAATACAACGTGCAACGTGTACAAAACAGTACTGCTCAAAAGTCCTCTTATTATGTATCTGCTGTCAGACAGTCTGAGACGTCATTAGGCTTTTATTCACATATAAACATTCATAAACTCACACATCAGTTATGGTAAACAAGCTCAAGCATGTTTGCTTGATGTGCAAGAACCAGTGAGGTTCATTCTTGTGTTACGCAGCACGTTTGAGCTTTTGCAAGAACCAATAAGGTTTGTTCTCACACATCAAGAAAGTATGGTTGAGCTTTTGTTTGTGTTCACTGATCAATGTTTATATGTGAATAAAAGCCTAAATTTAATCTGTTCATCATATAAGCAATCAAATTTCTTAAGAAAATTTGGACTAAACCATTCTATTCATATATGGATATATCGATTGCTGATGAACAGATTAAATTTAGGTGGAAAGTGGGTTTCAAAGTGGACATTTTTTTAAAATAATACCGTTATTGTCTTTATGTAAACTACAAAAATGCAAATCTATGAAAACGGTGACAGCATGCACAGAAAATAAAGCGAAAAATAATGTTTTTTGAGCATTCAAGCATGACAACCTAGTCTATTAGAGACCAAAAACAAATAGAAATGGCATAAAAATGCCATTTAAAATTCAAAGAATGACTTATCTAAAAATGTGCTTTAAATCATCACAATGAAAGTTTAATACATGCCTTACTATACAAAAATATATTTTTTTTTCTTTTGTATTTAAAGGTTCTTACATTTCAGAGGAAGATAAATCAATTGAGAATCTGTTACAAATGAGAATTCTACATGAGATGGCAATACAGAAAATAAAAAATTGAGAAAATAAGAAATTCTGTTTGATAGAAAGGGTTGTTTTAAGAAATGTTCTAAAGTTGTTGGATGTACATAGTTATGTTCAAATTAGACAAAAGGATTGATTTATTTGTTTGCATCGGATTGACCAGGGCGTTTTCTGCGTCTCACTAACCATATGATTACAGCAAAAGCAAAGCATATGACCATATGACCTACACACAATAAAATTACAAGAACTGTCAAATTCAAGCCTTGGTTTGATATTGCAGAGGGGGTTGGATCAGGGAGGATCTTTGAAGCTTGAGCGATGTTAGAGGTTTCAGATTTTGCATTTTGTTTGTCCTCAGACTGAACTGCAAAGAAAAGTGTGGTGCCATATTGGATTGTGAAACTGAGATTGAATGAATGCTGTTCAGCTGATCCAGCCTCCAGTGGTAAGACGGCAGATGTGTTGACTACATGAGCATTGCTGAAGTTTTCACGAAGCATTTGAAGGTCATAGCTCCACCTGATCTCATAGGATTTAGCTTAAAGGTAAAGAAACATGCCATGCAAGACAATTAAATTTTCATTATTTCATCTAAATTCTCCAAATTTGACTCTACTTTTATGTTGTCAGTGAAAACGTTAAAGAAATTTTAAATTCTGGTATAGTAACTGTATGCTTTACCTGTCCCTTGGTCAAGGTCCTCACCAGGAGCCGTCCAGCTGAGAAGCACAGAGTCCTCCTGGATCTCAGCACTCAGATCTGTGATTTTGTTAGGAGGGAAATTTGGTGGGGTTGTGCCTGTAAAAACCACTTCAAAACTCTCGCCGGTGGCTGTCCGGGTAAAGTTTCCAACCTCCTCAGAAACTGGAGGCTTTGTAGTGTTCAGCTCCACCACACCTGAAATTAGAAGAACTTGAATCTGCCTGATTCTTTCTGAGGTTTTTTCGCCAAGCAGCGGTGTAGCTAAATATACTGACATTTATATTGTTCCAGTTTGTGCATGAATTCATTAACTCTTTCTGCAGGTTACATAGATACAAGTGTGTTTATGAGTGAGGAACTAAATCATTATCTCTCAAATGATTCATTCAAAACGAGCTGCATTCCAATTAACAGGGTCCCTACGCAGTGTTCACTGCTCTCTATTCACTGAGCATGGGATACCTGTTGAAGATCACTTCATTTGACAAAATGCATTCATTTAGGATATCCTGCAATGTCATCAAACATAGACTACTAAGGCATAAGGGCTAAAGTGGAGAAATTGTGCTCACGATTGTGCTGTTGGTCTGAATGTAAGTTTTTCTTTTCATATTTTCAAAACCAAGGGTTTACCGTTTACCACGTATCCAGGTGGGAAACAACTCTTTTTTTCGAGAGTAAATCTGGCTTGTCCATCTTGATTCTTCACTCTTACTTTCAAGCTGCTTCTCCCATTTTTAAACTTTGTGAAATATCTGGAATAGATTCCATCATTTTGAAAAGCATCAGCTCCTGAAAAAGATGGATCTCTGAGTTATAGAATTTGGAAAGGTATTGTACTTATTTATTTTTATTTTAAGTTGAGTGCACAATTGAAACTAAAATGATGGGTAATTTACCTGCTCCATTGTCCAGAAGTTGTAATTCTTCTGCGGATCCAGAATCAGACTCCAGCGTAGCCCACACTTCAGCATTTATTACAGGCCTGTAATTCTGACTGACCTCAGCAAACACTATCATGGGTTTAGTGCCGTCACAGAACTGCTGGTCCATGCGGGCTTTGACTATGATAGGAGGAACATCAGCACTCGCCGCTTGACTTGTTGCTGTTATAGTCAGAGACTGTCTTATTGTAGTTTGGATACTGTACTTCCAGTCCCCAGGCTAGCAATCACACAGTAGTATTATTAGATGAATAATAAATAATTTTTTTTAGGAAAGTTTAAAATAGCCACTTTTCCACTGTCGGACCAGTGCGAGCCAGGGTTAACAACATGCCGTGCTTGGACAATAGCCTCGGACCTCAAGCACCGAGGCCAAAATCAAGTTGCATTTCCACTGTCGGGCCAGTAGACCCACGGCCCTCCCCTAAAACCCATCCTTAACATGCCTCCACAGAACAACAACACATGACCTCACTATTTCACCAGCTGACTGAAAACTAGCAAAATGAGCATGATAGAAGCGAACGGTTGGTGTTACTTAAAGACTTAAGATTCCAACAACAATATTTGACCAATGTTTTACATATTTCCAAAAGGCTTACATATTTAGATAAATATTGATAAAATATCATATTTTTATGTTACACTTCTGAGCATTTATATTAATTTTCCTCGAAATTATGTGATGATTGCAATCCGAGGAGGTACTTTGAGCGATCTCTCCGTCTATCCTTTCAGCCAGAGCTACTGAGGGAGCTCATGAGAGGAAAACAGGAGTTACGAGTTAACTGGAGTGTCTAGCCGTGTCTCATTTCAAAGGCTGCGTCCTCCAGAGGTCGCAGAAAAGTAAGTAGGACACTCTGAATGCGACCTTCAAATGCACCTTTCTTTCACAGGAATTCAGAGGATGCATGAGGTAGGGCTGTGCCGATAAACAATATCCTATTGAATCGCGAGAAAATATATGTCGATAACAATGATAACCTCTAGGCATTTTTACTCTATATGGATATAAAAGCCAATCAGCATAATTATGCGACAACAGCCAATCAGCGTGCAGCTTTTAACGTTCACGCCAAAGAACAAAGTCAATTTCCTATGGCACTTTGCAAAGCAAACTCAACAAAAATGAGTGGAAGCAGCAACGAAAGTGAAACTAACCTAGTGTTATTATACAAAAATGATGAAGTTGTCAACAAAAAAGGTAGCATGAATTCAGTTATATGGAAGTGGTTTTGGTTATTTGAAAAACGACCAGGCGCAGATTAAAACGATCTGTAAAATATGTCGTCGGATGGTAAAATTTAAACGATCTGTAAAATGTGTCATCGGAAAAACAAGACTGGCAACACAACCAACCTATTCCATCACAGTGCTTCCCACACATAGACTTTACTTGGGTGGGCCGCCCAGGTATATTAACGGCCGCCCAAGTATATTTGGAGACACATTTATGCTTTTATTATTTTTATCCTCTCATACTTTTGTATCCGCCCAAGATAATGAAACCATCCGCGATTGATTAACTAGTGGAAAATCTCCCCTCGCCCTACGTGTTTTGTACCTGCTCGTTATGTGTGCGCTAGAACTGTTTACTCCCGCTGACATTCCCACGTGCGCTGCAGAGGATATTTCACAAAGAGCTGCTGCATGTTGCAAAGTCACAAGGCGGCGCTGTTGCGCATTCTACTCTTCCACAGGCACGCGCAATGCTTCAGACTGCTTCAAAGTGATTCTCAATCAATGAAAAGCACAGATTTATGCCAAGCAATTGCTAATAAACTCAAGTTGATGAATTATTACAATGTTTACTTTATGGCCTTTATATAAAATGTTTTGGACAGTTGTAAAAATCATCCGCAATTGTGTAGACATTTCAAAATAAGAGTCCCGGTGTATTTCGGGCTTGTTTATAATTAAAAGTTACATGCTAAGTTGTAAGTTGTCTTAATTTTTTGAAGGCCAAATGTGTAATCTGTTTTTGTTAAGAAACTATACTTTAAAATGTAATTAATGAACCTCAAATTTTTGTCATAGTTGGGATACTCTTTTAAAGCTGGCAGCATTAACAGTTTATATATCGGAATATATATCGTTATCGATCAATATGGGAAAAAATGATCGAGATTACATTTTTGCCATATGGCCCAGCCCTAGCATGAGGTGTATCCTTCGCTGCTGCAGATAGCCCACAATTCTTTGTGTCACTGTTAACAACCGTCATTTATTTGAAAAAAAAAAAAAAAATGGCAGCATCGGCAAATATACATACAAGCGAAGATGTGTTTAAATTTAAGTAGTGTACTGTGTAGTCATTGGTGGCTTATAGGCGGTGACTAGTGGGGTACATTTGGTTGTCTCTCGGGGGCAATAGGCCATCCGGAGATGAAGATAGGTAGTCAGTTAGCTGTCTTTAATATTAGAGAGTGGAGTTACTTAGTTACTTAGTTCAAATTACTTTCCAAATTTATAAATAATTTTCATTCATTCTACTGTTGTGAGAAAGCAATGACGCTGCTGTGAACGCGTTGGCATAGCAACGTGATACTTCCTGTTTCCTTTCCTACCTGTGTGTCCTACGAAGGACGTCTCGTTTAATTCTGGTTAAGGACAATCCATATATCGCATCCTTCACAGGATTCGTCCTCTTGAGGATGCAGCCTTTGAAATTAAATGAAGTGAGACACAAAGGGACAAGGAAGAGACTAATTAAATATTAAACAAAACAAATGCACGATTATAATCATATATGAGTTGTCTACGTTCCTCAAGCAGCTTATGGTATTTTCTATAAATGTGTGTATTTATTATTGCGATGATTAGCATAAGCATATGCCTCTGCCTCATACGGTGTCAGAATCCCCATCGCATCACAAGAAAGTTATTTCAAACACTCACTGATGCCTGAAAGGGAGTTTTGAGCTGTTCATGACCACTCCTCAAGCCCCAGTTGGCCCGCTTTGGACCAAGGTACTCGGCAGGCAAAAAAACCCTGGCTATTGGGCCCGAGGAAGCCCCGGAAATGACACTGGCCCTGGCATGCGCTAGCTCGCTTCTGGACCGACAGTGGAAACGCAGCTAATGAAATCTGATGCAGGTTGTCATACCTGTGCAGTTCCTGGAACTTTTAAATTGACTGTTTTTGCTGGTTCATCATGACACATATGCATTTGATAGTAGGTTGAGCCATTTGGTGACTGTATGGAAATGACAGGTAAACTTGTTTCATAGGTTATTGTAAAGCTGGTTTTGGTACCAATGGTCTGATCCACTGATATTGTCCCATTGAACCAGTCTGATGTTTTTATTCCCTCACTGTCTATCTAAAATTTATGTTAGAATTATCATAATGATCTTAAAGTTTTACCATGAGCAATGAGCGATCACTTGTCAAACCTGAACTGGGTCTTTTGTTTGATCTCCTGTTGGTATTGTGAGTGAAGAAAATCCATTCAGTAGCTGATTAGAGAGAATGTCGTCATTGGCTGTGATAAATTTCCCCCCTAATTCCAACATAGAACATATGAGAAATATGCACTGATATGCATGTGAATCATGTGTATCTGTGTATGTGCGCTAAGTGTTCTGTGCAGGTCCTGTGTACTGGTGGACAACTGGCACTCTGCTGGAGACCCAGCAGACAGCAGTCATGACCCCAAAAGGACATCCAGTACCTAAATCCAGAGTCCCCTCGTCAGCATCCTGACGAATGGAGATATTCTTCTGACTATCTGTTCATTTGTGGAAGGTTACCAAATTTGTCTATTTTTCTAAGTCAATCAGGATCATTCAACCTGAAGTAATGACGTAGTTAGTTGACTCTGTTAGAGAATAATTGTTGTGGAAATGTGAATGTACGCAGAGCGGCCTACAACCTCCTTGTGAGACTCGAAGCTGGCTTCTGCCATAATGATCTTAAAGTATTTTAAAGTGGGGCAAAGAGGGCCAACTGGGGCTTGAGGAGTGGTCATGAACAGCTCAAAACTCACTTTCAGGCATCAGTGAGTGTTTGAAATAACTTTCTTGTGATGCGATGGGGATTCTGACACCGTATCTAATCATCGCAATAATAAATACACACATTTGTATAAAATACCATAAGCTGCTTGAGGAACGTAGACAACTCATATAGGCCCCCCCATGTCTACGCCACTGACATGAGGTGCGGGAATGAATGCTGTCGCGGAGGGAGGGTGGCTGAACTCGACAAAGCCGACCTGATATATAGTATTTATTTATTTATTTATTTTATTCACAAAATATATTTTTGACAGGGAATCTGTGCGCAAACAGGAATATTTATTCACTTATTATTAAAAAAAAAAAAAAGCACCCCAGAAAAAAGGGCACTTTCTCTCAAGCCTCCTTTAATGTCTATGGGTGCTTCTCAATATCCCTCCGTCCTATGAACCGGAAACCGATCAAGCTCAGCAATCTTGAAAGAAATCTCAGTTCTCCAAAGGATGTGAAGATTGAGGAGGGTTCCCGAGGAGTTATGAACATATCCTTCATATCCGCAGAGGTGGGAAGTCCAGGGGGCCAACGCCACCTGATCATCTCTTAACTTTGTCTGGTTGGTTTTAATGAAGTTAAACTGCCCAAACAAAATCTAATATTAAAAAGTCAAGGGTCAAGAGCTCAACTAAAATAAACCCTGACCTCGATGATGGTAACTTAAAAATTGTGATTTTCTCCTTTGGTGATTCTGCTTGTTATCATCAGGTATCTTCAATAATGGTCAATCATTACTCAATTAAACACTTATTTATCTCATTAATGCTTCAGTGGGTGGAATAAAAATATGGCAGGACTTTTACTCTCTGACCCCTGGACTTCCCACCTCTGCATATCTGTCACAATAATTTAAATGTATGCTTTAATGTATGCAGTTTAAATAAACTTTACATCTCACATATTTCAACAGGGCTTCTTGCTTTATTAATATTTATAATATTTTTTTTAAATAACCAAACTTTAACAACATATGGGTAGATCCCTCGAGTGCAGCTGATGACGCTTTGAAGTGACGCTAAAGGGTGCGAGGATATATCGACTGCGTCCGAAAACCTAAGTAGCTGACTTGCTGCCTCACTGCCTTATCAAGCAATGACTTGTAAGTCAGTGTTTGTGCATGAAGACACCTTATGAAATGGATTTTGGACAGACTTCTGAGGCAGTGTAACAGTTTAATGATCTACTGCAATATAGTGCGAGCTTTGGTGAGAAATAAACAAATATTTAATTACTACAGTAGTCATTTCTCACTAGAAATGATATCAAAAGTGGAAAATGTTGGTCAAAAATGTACATTTACTCACAAACTGGCCAGCAAACACAACTTTCGGATGCCATCTTTATTTTTCTAGCTCAACTGTCACAGAATGGAAAGCATAGGATTGTGGGATATCAAAGACAGCAAAGGACACATCTATGCTGCCTTGAAAAGTCAATCAGATGAAGGTATCTCAGGAGATATGAAGTGAAGCTAACATTGGATTCGGACGTGCCTTGATGCCTTACTACCTTGAAATGTGTCCTCCGAAGGCAACATTTTCCAGTTTTCGGACGCAGCCATCATTTCACTTGATTCAATTCCTCCGTCCTCGTGTCTTTTCCTTGTTTCTTTCCTTCGCATCCTGAAGGGGTGGAGGAAAGGAAGCGAGGAAAGGAAACGAGGATGCACAAATAAGAATTGACCACCCGAAGCACCCGAAGTGTACACGTGCCTGGCAAGCATTTAAAGGGGACGCGCACAGAATTGGCGCATTTTTAATTACGCCCCAAAATAGGCAGTTAAAAAATGACTATGGGATATTTTGAGCTAAAACTTCACAGACACATTCAGGGGACACCTTAGACTGCATATATATATATATATATATATATATATATATATATATATATATATGCTGTTCACTTTAAACAATTTATTTTGATTTAACACCATTGTTTCTTGTTCAAATGTGATTGCATCATGTTAAATTAACTTGAAATGGTTACTAGAACTCACTTGATGTTTTAATTTTGAAATAACATGTTTTAGTCAAGTAACCCAATCAAACAGGACTTTCACTTCCCATCATGCTTTGCACCGGGCTGAATTGGGAGAGTAAATGTTGAAAAACTATTATTTTATGTATTTTTTAGTAACTTATTACCTTTTGGGAAAACAGAGAACAGGTAAGCAGGTCGCGTGATATATAAATACTGCCCGCAGTTATCAAGTGTTATACACATCAGGTAAGAGGTGAGCGCCCTCCTTGTCTTTTCTGCTGCCCGCTCCATTACTGCAATACCAATATCTAAATGTTACGTTCTAACCCTAGACCTTTAAAAGTTCGTAACACAAGTGTGTTTTGGTACCAGAGGTGGGAAGTCCAGGGGTCAGAGAGTAAAAGACCTGCCATATTTTTATTCCACCCACTGAAGCATTAATGAGATAAATAAGTGATTAATTGAGTGATGATTGACCATTATTGAAGACACCTGATGATAACAAGCAGAATCACCAAAGGAGAAAATCACTATTTTTAAGTTACCATCATTGAGGTCAGGGTTTGTTTTAGTTGAGCTCTTGACCCTTGACTTTTTATTATATATTAGATTTTGTTTGTGCAGTTTTAACTGCATTAAAACCAACCAAACAAGCAAAGCTAAAAGATGATCAGGTGGTGTTGGTTATGTTTTCACATAATCATTATTTGATCTGAATCACTGAACTAATTAATCTTAGATTTACATTATTGATTACAGCAGCACTGTGATTCTACAGCAGAAGGTCAACTTTATCAATACAAAAATATATATTTTTTTAAATCTGATTAAAAAAAAAAGCTTCATTTAAACACACAGACATCAAGAATCAGTCTGTAAATCTCAACAGTGGTGAGAGTAATAAAGCATGTTGAAATGCATTCTGGGTGCCACCAATCAAAATTCATCCATGCCTCCCATCATGCATTGCTGCATGAATAAATAATGAGCTGAATTGTCTTGGTAATTTTCTTTATTCTCACTATTTAAATTTTACTGTTTTTCTGTGACTTTTTAGTAGCTTGTTTTCTAATGTTCAGAGTTGATCTGTTTATCAAAATATGTTGCTTGTCACCGTTGTTGAGATTCATATGCTGATTCTTGATGTCTGTGTGTGCCTAAAATAAATCTTTTTCTTTTTTTGTGATAAGGACACTTTCCCAAAAAAAAATTGTATTGTAAAAGTTGATCTGCTGTAGAATCACAGTGCTGCTGTAATCAATAATGTAAATCTAACTAAGATTGGGCTCTAAATGAGTTCAGTGATTCAGATCAAATAATAATTACATGAAAACATAATCAACACCACCTGATCATCTTTTAACTTTGCTTGGCTGGTGATTTTAATGCTGGCCAAGCAAAATCTAATATTAAAATGTCAAGGGTCAAGAGCTCATCTAAAACAAACCCTGACCTCGATGATGGTAACTTAAAAATAGTGATTTTCTCCTTTGGTGATTCTGCTTGTTATCATCAGGTGTCTTCAATAATGGTCAATCATCACTCAATTAATCACTTATTTATCTCATTAATGCTTCAGTGGGTGGAATAAAAATATGGCAGGACTTTTATTCTCTGACCCCTGGACTTCCCACCTCTGTTTGGTACACAGTTAAACACAGTTACAGCAGCCAGACAAAATCTAAAGTTAAAATGTCAAGAATCAAGAGCCCATCTAAAGCAAAACCTCACTTCCATAACAGTGACTTCAAACTTTATTATTTTCTATAAAACATCAACATCTAACTTGTCACCACTGCTGAACTGCGAAATGCTTGTGCATCATATCAGAAATATGTAAGTTATGCAAACCTTTGAACATGTTAACTGAATTTCAGAACTTACATTTTTCATATTTCTGACACAGCGAGAAGGCACCACAATTGTTGCACTTTGTGCAACCTGCAGTTTGAAAACCGCTGGTCTAACCCCGCTATGAAATTTTATGTTCCCAGAACATTCAGGATCATCTGGACGCACACAGACATCAACAATAGAACTCGGTTGCCAGTATTTTACTGTAAAAAAAAATCTGGCAAGGTCTAACAGTGTGACCAACAGATGACTGTGTGGGAACGTTCTGTTAATGTCCCAAACACATATGTCATTATGTGATGATGGTACTTACCAGTTTTTTTTCAGCCATTTCCCTCAGTGCTTTATCTGCTTTATTACCCAAAGATATTGTGTGTATAATGGCGCCACTTTCAGTTGCATTTGGGACACAACTATTAATATTGTCTGACGCTTCACCATCTGTCAGAAAAATGATTTCATCCCCTATCACATCCCCATTGTCCTTTTTGAGTACCTTTAAGTTTTGAAGACAAATACAGAACATTGGTATAAAACAAACTGTAGGCTATATACTTAACGCATCATAAACCTCTGTTAATTCTCAAAAAGAACTTCTGCTGAGATCTTGAGAGATTTAATGTCTTCTTTTATCTTCAGTTGATTACAGGCTGTGTGGCTTTAAGTCAGTTGTAGTTGTGTTTCATTTTCTGAGAGTGCAAGCATGAAGTTAAACCAACATCAATGCCATTACCATTGATTTTTTGTTGAAATTCAGACATCCCAACCTGCAAAAAGTCATTTCATCCCCCCCCCCCCCCCCCCCCCCAAAAAAAAAAAAAAAGGAAGGAGAACAAGGATATGACATTTCACCACAGAACATGACTTTACTTGTATACCAAAATACAGCTGAATATAACAGAACAATGAAGTAACTATTTACATACATGCCAAATGTAGCCTACATAGGCCTAAGCCTATTTCCTATGCCTTTTACTTTTGTTGCAAGCTTTCGTTGTACTTTGTTGCTGCTTGCTTCGCAGATTTGAGCAACTTTCCAGAAACCTCAACCTCATAGCACTCTGTGTCAATGAATTTGTTTATCTTGCAAGACATCAGATTCACAAGTGTTTGGTGAGACATCTGACTCCTAAATTCTGTCTTGATGTGACACACAATGCTGAATGCCCTTTCCACATCACAGTTAGAATTTGGCAGCACCAATAGCACCTTCATCAGCTGACAGATATCCCTGAATCTCAACTGCCCTGAGCTCACAGATCTTACTTTGGACAGCTTCCCCCAGAACTTATCGACTGGTAAATTCTTGTAATTTGGCACCAGTGCTTCCAGGTTAGTTGAGACATAATCCAGGATTTCCAAATTGAGTTGTTCTCTAGCATCTACCTTCATCACATTTGGAAATCTCTCTGCCAAAGTCAAAATTTGCTCTGGTTTCACATCATCTTGGTTCTCTGGATTGACCACTGACAGATTTGTCAAGATTTGGTCTCTCATTGGGAACTTTTCTTTTACTTTTTGAAAGCTTCTGACATAGAATGCTCTGGCATCTTTGAAGAATTGCTTTGTCTTGTGAGTGGAGAGTGCTTCCTCACTTAGCAAATGCCTCCTCGCCAAGAACCCAACAAAAAGTTCTTCATCTGGACAGTGAATTTCAGGGTTGCTCACATCTATCTCCTGCAATTTCAGTTCTCTCAATACCTTTGGCACTATAAATCTGCTTGCTATGTCATGCAGGAGTTCTTCTACACTGTCATTTAACTTGAAAAGAACTGGTGTCTTGTTTTGAAAAATCAAATTAAATGTATCAAAGCACTGTGTGACATTGTGGAGAAAATAAGTGTAAAGTTTCATAGTGGGGTCTGTCAGCCTCTTCTGAATGTCACAGGACTTCTGATTCTCACTATGTGATTCAAAATAAGAACTAAATGCTGGCCATTGGTTGAGCAGATGGTCCAAACCTTTTCCCAAAGAAAGCCAACGTGTTGGACAGTGCTTTTGTACTCTCTGCTGGGCTACATTGCAAAAGTCCTGAAACTCCTTAAGATCTTCTCTTCTTTTTGAACTTTTCTCAAAGTAGTAGTAGATATCAATTAGCAATTCCTCAGGTGACATTGAGAGCTCTTTAGCAGCAGTTTTGGCACATATGTTAACCAAGTGACTTGGACAGCCAACACTGTATATATAAGGTGCCTGTGCTTTCACTCTTGATAAGACAGAGTTGTTTTTAGCAATCCTGACATTGCAGTTGTCACTGCTGAATCCTATACAATTAGACCATTCAAGGCCTTTGTCATGCATGGATGATGCAATGCAGTTGAATATGTTGGCAGCTTTAGCATCATTGCACACTGGCATGTCTACAAATCCAACTGTCACCTTATCCTGTGCTTCACTGTAGTACCTGACTAAAATAGCACACTCCTTCTCACACATGATGTCATTTCTTTCATCAACCATAAATACTGTATGGCCTTTTTTCTGTCCGGATTAACTTGTACAAATCCTCTGAACACTCAGGTTCCAGTGCCAGGTTCATCATAGCTGCCGTCTTAGTGGAAGAGCAGGCATAATTTTTTGCAATCTCAGAGTCAGGAAACATTTTTCTAAATAACTTTCCTGTGTGCCTACACACATGGAATGGCAGGTTATGTTCCACAATAAAAGATGTGAAATACATCTCAGCTGTAGTCACCTTCTCAGTGAGACTTTGCCTATCTGAATGGAAGAACTGAGATATATTGGAGCAGCCTTCCCTGCGCTTAGCCTCCCTAACATGTTGTGGTCCCTAAAAGATATAAAAGCATAAAATATCATTTCTATAAGCTATAGGCCTATGCAATTATTTGTTAATTATGTTTAAATATGTATATTACTTTTACTATTTATATAAGCTGCTTATACTATTTATGTAAACTGCTTTTATTTTCCATTGCAACTTTAAACAGCTCTAAGGAGTTTGTTGTTTTCATGTAGCCTTGGCAACTAGCCTGAATAATATGCACATGAAATAAAACTTGTCAACTCACCTCACCATGCCTTTTGCAATCATTTAACCCGCCATGGGCAATGCTGAAGTCGCTGTTACAAATAGTGCAGCGAACAAGATTATGTTTGACACTTATAAGACAGGGGTACACTTTCGTGTAGTCTGCCGTAAAATGTGTCTTATACTTTTTTTTTTTTTTGTGGCATTCTCTCTCTGCCATGGTACTCCTCTTTCTAGATAGACATAACTGATTAACTGATTAATTTAACACACACACACACACACACACACACACACACGCTCCCTCTCCCTCTCTGCCGTGCGCGCGCTACACGGTTTGAAACATGCGCGCTCTTGCTCGCTCGCTCTAAATTCCGGGAGATTTTAACTAATTTGCGGGCATCAGGGAGCCGCTATCAATATGCGGGAGACTCCCGGAACTTCCGGGAGACTTGGGATGTCTGGAAATTTCAAAAATTTTTCAACATTAATTGCGGGTGCAAAAGTGATATTGATTTAATGCGGTTAACGTTGACACATTAACATTGATTTATTGTTTCGATCATTGCTTGCTATCTGGGTACTCATTCAAAATGATCAAGCTCATATCAAAGCATTGGCGGTTATAATGCACTGAAAAAAATGATACTTTGGACCAACTTAAAAAAATTGCTGTAATTTGTTACAGCTAAATTTATTAGTTTTTCTCAAACTATATTTTTAATTTGGTTAAAACTTTACATTTTATTTTAATATCAATCAAAATAGTTCTTTAGCCCAAAGTAAAAAAATTACATTGAAACAAAGTTAAAATATTGGTTTTTATGGAGACCAAATCATTATTTTTACTTTAGTACCGCTTAAAATTTTTACTTTGGAAAAACTTACTTTTTACCATAACATCCAAGTATAATATTTACTTTGGACTAAACTAAAAAAATTGCTGTAATTTTGTTACAAGGAATTTTATTAAGTTCACTCAAGTTAAATTTCTGATTCAGTACAAACTAGATTTTTAATAACACCTAAATCAATTTATTCTCTTTAGTCACAAGACAAAACGTTATGAGTTGTATACTATGGTGGCTCCCAGCATGCATTGCGACATGAAGCATGTCACCATTGTTGAGATTCATACGCTGATTCTTGATGTCTGTGTGTGTCAAATGTTTTTAAAAATTTTAACTTTAAAAGTCAAGATTCAGAATGTCTGATCTGTAGCAAGAAAACATTGTTGGTGAATATAACCTATTAAAAACAAATATGCTCTTTTGCTCTGGATAGCAATTTGTAAATGATTTTGCTTTATGATGATGAAAACTGTATCACACCTTCATTTTGTTTCTGGTTTCTTTGCAACAAATGGTGTGTTTTGTTAAACACTGTTACAAAGAGCACAAACTCACACAAAAGCCCAGAGTCAAACTGCCCAACTAAAGGAACCACTGACCACCAAAATTGTGACCAAACATTTTTAATAAAACATCAACATCTAAACCTGTTAATTCTCAAAAAGAACTTCTGCTGAGATCTTGAGAGATTTAGTGTCTTCTTTTATCTTCAGTTGATTTCAGGCTGTGTAGCTTTGAGTCAGTTGTGTTTCATCTTCTGAGAGTGGAAGCATGATGTTGAACCAACATCACATTGTAACCTTGATTCAACGCCATTACCATTGATTTATTGTTGAAATTTAACATTGATTTAACATTAATTGAGGGTGCAAAAGTGACATTGATTCAATGTCATTACCATTGACACATTAACATTGATTCAACGTTATTTCGATCATTGATGCTATCTGGGATGTGCACAAACACAGTTGTCTGTAAAGTAATAACCTAATTGTCCATCCTGCCACTAACCATAAATGTGAAGGAAAAATAACACATTTTCGAATGCTGATGTGGAGTTAGTTGGTGTGACGTCATGTGGTCACGTGACATCTGGTTTTAAAATAAAAATACTACTTAAGTCAAATTGTTGTTTTTAATTTGTTCTAGGGGCTTCGTTATTTGCTTTAAGGCAAACTGAAAAAAATAGGTTTAAACCAGAAACCATGATTTTCACTTAGTCCAATGTAAAAATGCACTTTAAATGAACAACACAGTAGTTACACTTTTTTTCAGTGTACCGAAGAGAAAAACTAAATTCCCACAAGAAGTGTGGCAATAGAAAGGCCCTTATCAGTTTAACCCACTTGCAGTGTTTCTTAATCTTTGTTGAGTAATTACATCTCAACATCATCAGACATGAGTTAGCATCAAGTTGAATGTGGCGTAATACTGCAATTCAAAAAAGACACAAATATCTTTACTGTATTAAGTTAGAAAAAAAACATTAAATAAGTTGCAAACTAAATACAATGTGCAAATACAGTGCAATGCACAAATATTTCGCTAATATTTATCCAGTTTTCTACAACCTTCAAACTGTATGGTTTAAAAATGTATGAAAAAATAAGCAGCGTCAACATATTAAGATAATAAGAATTTTTTCTTGAGCAGCAAATCAGCATATTAGAATGATTTCTGAAGGATTGCCATCACAGGAATAAATTACATTTTAAAATATATGATAAAAATAGAAACTGTTATTATAAATTATAATATTATTTAACAATATTACAGTATTTTGGTATAAATGCAGCCTTGGTGAGAATAAGAGACTTCATTTACATGAAAATAAATATAATAAAAAGTTAAATGTATTCACAACATTTGAAACATATGGCATAAAAGCATAGCTGTCTGAACTTTGAAGTATTATGGACATATGGGTTATCATTTTAAAAACCGCCCTACATTTGATCTTATGATCATTTCTCAAATGTGCTCACGTGTGATTCAGAGAATGAATGTAAGCACACAAACCCCCCCCCCCAAAAAAAACTGTAGCCTCTCTTCCAGATGTGAAATCTAGAAATCGCAAATGATCTTGAAGTTGTGCACAGCTGAATGGTTTCATTGGCCTCATTTATCAACAGTGCGTAGAAAAGGTTCTATATTTGTCCTACAAATGAAATTTACAATGCGCTTAAGTACAAAAAAATCTGTATTAATCAAACGTGCACACGCGGATCATACGCACACCAGTAATAATCATTGTTGATAAATCCCACATGTTCTTAAGCATCATGCACAATCATGGTCATTTGCATTCAGAAATGCCTCCAACTGCATTGCGCATTGTTTGCCAAATCTTCAGGCAAAGCGAAATCAGCCATGACACTATACATTTCAAATGACTTCCCAGCTGTCTTTTATACCTTTTCACACCAATTATGCAAATGTCTAGCATGAACTATGAAATTTCTAATTGAGTACTTGCAATTAAAAGAGACAGGAAACACGCAGCGGCACTTTCTTTTTGTAGTATCACCATTCTACCACTAGATTCTTTTCGTAAGCATGCTCAGAGTTGTGCTTATATTTACATACATTCCTAAGTACAAGTTGGTAGATCCCACACTTTGCGTAAAACTGTTCTTATGCACTCATTACGCACACATCTGTGCGTACGCACTGTTGATAAATGAGGGCCCAGATTTCCGCTCTGTAAATGCAGTTAATGTCATTAACATATAAAAGTGAAAAAATGGTTCACATGTGTTCACTTTACATTAAGGTGCACTTTCATAGTTTATTAATGTTTATAACTCATTTATAAATGGTTCACATGTTTCCACTTTACATTAAGGTTCACTTTCACAGGTTATTAATGTTTATAACTCATTAATAAATGATTCACAGGTGTTCACTTTACATTAGGGTTCATTTACAGAGGTTATGTTTATAACTCATTAATAAATGTTCGCATGTGTTCACTTTACATTAAAGGTGCTCTATGTAAAAATACCATAATATGTTTGCAGATATTTATTAAACATGCTCAGTTCACATTTTCGTTTCTCTGAAAACCATTGCTACAGTTATTTTACTTTGAAATTTGCGTTCTGTGTTGGAATTTCTGTTTTTGTTTTTGTTTCGCATGTTGCCAGTTTACTCAATAGTATTTTGCCACCCCAGGTTGCCAGTTGGCGGAAAACACATGCAGCGAATTGGAGCCATGGAAGCCAGTGAACAAACTGGGTTAGAGATCGCAGATTCTACCCGACCTAAAAAGCCTCAGTATCCATCTAAAAATCTCTATGAACGGGAGCATATTAAAACGCGATATCAACTCATCAGCCCCTTATGAAAAGAATTACATCAAGGTCTGTTAAGTCGCCCGGTATGGCGCAACCGGGGCCCCACCCTGGAGCCAGGCCCGGGGTTGGGGCTCGCATGCGAGCGCCTGGTGGCCGGGTCTTACCCCACGGGGCCCAGCCGGGCTCAGCCCGAAGAAAGCGACGTGGGGCCGACCTCCCGTGGGCCCACCACCTGCGGGAGGGACCATAAGGGGCCGGTGCATTGTGGATTGGGCGGCAGTCGAAGGCGAGGGCCTCGGCGACCCAATCCCCAGACACGGAATCTGGTGCTAGGGACATGGAATGTCACCTCGCTGGGGGGGAAGGAGCCTGAGCTTGTGCGGGAGGTTGAGAGGTACCGACTAAAGATAGTTGGGCACACCTCCACGCACAGTTTGGGCTCTGGAACCCAACTCCTCGTGAGAGGCTGGACTCTCCACTACTCTGGAGTTGCCCGCGGTGAGAGGCGGCAGGCTGGTGTGGGCTTGCTCATAGCCCCCCAGCTTAGCCGCAATGTGTTGGAGTTTACCCCGGTGAACGAGAGGGTCGCTTCCCTGCGCCTTCGGGCCAGGGATAGGTCTCTCACTGTCATTTGTGCCTATGGGCCGAATGGCAGTGCAGAGTACCCGGCCTTCTTGGAGTCTCTGGGAGGGGTGCTGGAAAGTGCTCCGACTGGGGACTCCGTCGTTCTACTGGGGGACTTCAATGCTCACGTGGGCAATGACAGTGACACCTGTAGGGGCGTGATTGGGAGGAATGGCCCCCCCTGATCTGAACTCGAGTGGTGTTCTGTTATTGGACTTCTGTGCTAGTCATGGCTTGTCCATAACGAACACCATGTTCAAGCATAAGGGTGTCCATCAGTGCACGTGGCACCAGGACACCCTAGGCCGGAGGTCGATGATCAACTTTGTGGTTGTTTCATCGGACCTCCGGCCATATGTCTTGGACACTCGGGTGAAGAGAAGGGGCGGAGCTGTCAACTGATCACCACCTGGTGGTGAGTTGGATCCGATGGCAAGGGAGGAGGCTGGACAGACTCGGCAGACCCAAACGTGCTGTGAGGGTCTGTTGGGAACGTTTGGCCGAGCCCCCTGTCAAAGAGATCTTCAACTCCCACCTCCGGCAGAGCTTCGATCGGATCCCGAGGGAGGTTGGAGACATGGAGTCCGAGTGGACAATGTTCTCTGCCTCCATTGTTGACGCGGCCGTTTAGAGCTACGGCCGTAAGGGTTCCGGTGCCTGTCGTGGCGGCAATCCCCGAACCCGGTGGTGGACACCGGAAGTAAGGGATGCCGTCAAGCTGAAGAAGGAGTCCTATCGAGCCTGGCTGGCTTGTGGGACTCCTGAGGTAGCTGACGGGTACCGGCAGGCCAAGCGGACTGCAGCCTGGATAGTTGTGGAGGCAAAAACTCGGGTCTGGGAGGAGTTTGGTGAGGCCATGGAGAAGGACTATCGGTCGGCCTCGAGGAGATTCTGGCAAACTATCCGGCGCCTCAGGAAGGGGAAGCAGTGCCCTGCCAACACTGTTTACAGTGGAAGTGGGCAGCTGTTGACCTCAACTGGGGATATCGTCAGACGGTGGAAGGAATTCTTCGAGAGAGGATCTCCTCAACCCCACCAACATGTCTTCCTCTGAGGAAGCAGAGGCCGAGGGCTCAGAGGTGGATTCGTCCATCACTCAAGCTGAAGTCACTGAGGTAGTTCAGAAGCTTCTCGGTGGCAAGGCACCGGGGGTGGATGAGATCCGCCCTGAGTACCTTAAGTCTCTGGATGTTGCAGGGCTGTCTTGGTTGACACGCCTCTGCAACATCGTGTGGTGGTTGGGGACAGTGCCCCTGGACTGGCAGTCCGGGGTGGTAATCCCTCTTTATAAGAAGGGGGATCGGACGGTGTGTTCCAACTACAGGGGGATCACACTCCTCAGCCTCCCTGGAAAAGTCTATGCCAGGGTACTGGAGAGGAGAATTCGGCCGATAGTCGAACATCGGATCCAGGAGGAACAATGCGGTTTTCGTCCCAGTCGTGGAACACTGGACCAGCTCTATACCCTCTTCAGGGTGCTGGAGGGTTCATGGGAGTTTGCCCAACCAGTCCACATGTGCTTTGTGGATTTGGAGAAGGCATTCGACCGTGTCCCTCGTGGCACTCTGTGGGGGGTGCTCTGGGAGTATGGGGTCCGGGGCCCCCTGCTAAGGGCTGTCCGGTCCCTGTACGACCAGAGCAGGAGCTTGGTTCGCATTGCCGGCAGTAAGTCAGACCTGTTCCCGGTGCGTGTTGGACTCCGGCAGGGCTGCCCTTTGTCACCGGTCCTGTTCATTATCTTTATGGACAGGATTTTTAGGCACAGCCAGGGGCCGGAGGGAGTCCGGTTTGGGGACCATAGGATTTCGTCACTGCTTTTTGCAGATGATGTTGTCCTGTTGGCTCCATCAAACCAGGACCTTCAGCGCGCACTGGGACGGTTTGCAGCCGAGTGTGAAGTGGCTGGGATGAGAATCAGCACCTCCAAGTCCGAGGCCATGGTTCTCAGCCGGAAAAGGGTGGCTTGCCCCCTTCAGGTTGGTGGAGTAGTCCTGCTTCAAGTGGAGGAGTTTAAGTATCTTGGGGTCTTATTCACGAGTGAGGGAAGGACGGAGCGGGAGATTGACAATCGGATCGGTGCAGCTTCTGCAGTAATGCGGTGGATGTACCGGTCTGTCGTGGTGAAGAAGGAGCTGAGCCGTGAGGCGAAGCTCTCGATTTACTGGTCAATCTACGTTCCAACTCTCACCTATGGTCATGAGCTTTGGGTCATGACCGAAAGAATGAGATCCCGGATACAGGCAGTCGAAATGAGCTTCCTCCGTAGGGTGGCTGGGTGCTCCCTTAGAGATAGGGTGAGGAGCTCGGTCACTCGGGAGGAGCTCAGAGTAGAGCCGCTGCTCCTCTACATTGAGAGGAGCCAGCTGAGGTGGCTCGGGCATCTGTTCCGGATGCCTCCTGGACGCTTCCCTGGGGAGGTGTTCCGGGCATGTCCCACAGGAAGGAGGCCCCGGGGAAGACCTAGGACATGCAGGAGGGACTATGTCTCTCGGCTGGCCTGGGAACGCCTCGGAATTCCGCCGGAAGAGCTGGAGGAAGTGTCTGGGGAGAGGGAAGTCTGGGCGTCTCTGCTTAGACTGCTGCCCCCGTGACCCGGCCCCGGATAAGCGGAAGAAAATGAATGAATGAATGAATGAATCAACTCATCATAAATAAATAAATCAACTAATTATCTTACAGTGTGTAAGTCTCCTTGCCTTCCAATGTCAGTTGAGCTCGCTCCTGTTGAGTGTCTTCAAACTGGCAACCTGCGAGAGCATTGAGTCTGAGGAGGAAGGGGCAGGGCAAACAATATTTTGAATTCGGACTGCAGTACCCATTTCAACCACTAGCTGTCATTCTTACATAGAGCACCTTTAAGGTTCACTTTCGGGCAATGAATCGGTCCTCCAATTTGATCAAAGGAAGAATTTCACATTTTGTTAAGATGGCTCTGATAGCAGCAAAGAAATATATAGCTATACATTGGAAATCAGAAGAACCGCACAGTCAGGCTGTATGGCATAGAGAAATTTCGTCCTATGTGCCTGTGGAAAAAAATTATGTATAATCTGAAAAAAAAAAAAAAAAAAAAAAAATCATAGGTATTCGAAAAGATTTGTAGCAACTTTACTGAATATTTGAATAACTTGGATTTTACATTGATTAAAAATGCTGATGTGATAATGTAACCCTTCTTTACTTTAACATTTTTTAATGTATTTATATATTTATATTATTATTATTATAATTTCTATCTTGCACATCATCTCAAGGCCTCGTAATAATGTCCATGCAAGTGTTCTGTCTCTTGAGGGGTGGGACAGGGTTGAGAGGGTGTTTAGAAAAAATAGTTTACTTGTATACTGAACTGATTCTGTAAATTGTTCATGTGAAAATAAATATATTGATAAAAAAAGGTTCAATTTCATCTTGATAAACAAGCTGTGGATAGGCATCATGACCTTTTTGGAGAGTATCATGGGTAAGACAGAAACTTCTGGTAAGCAACATAGTAAGAAAAGTGGCAGTCATGATATATTAAGAAAACCACAAATACAACACCCTTCAGTCTAATTATGATAGTCAATTTTTGCTGCATCATGAAATAAATCAAGAATCTGGTTTTGAGTTAAATAAGTGTGAATAAATACATTTATTAAGCATTTATAACATGTGAGTAAAAACGGCTCACTATTTGGCAGGTATTGCATTAAAGTCGCCCTTTTATTCATAATTCAGTCGCCCTATTTTTAACTGCTTTATTAATGGTTTATAATGCATTTGTAAATTACTTATTACTCATTAACAAACACCTTTATAAAGCCTTTACAAAGGGAACCTTAACCCAAAAATCTATATAAGATACTTTTATGCGAGATTTTGCAGGCGGGAGTGGGACAAAACATGAATGTCGTGGGCAGGAGTGGTACAATATAACATTATTTTGCGGGAGTGAGACAGAATCCTGCAGGAGCGGGCAGGTCTCTAGTTTGTTGTAACTTAATGGCTGAAAATCTATTGTCATTTTCCAGCAGTTACATTTTTATTTAGACTATGATTTTCCTTTTACAAGATCTTTGACCCCTCATCTAACTATATGACTGAATAGCTGCCATATAATGTAATTATCATCACTGGCAGAAAGCACAATAACATGAATGATCATAATGAGATCTAATGACACTATAAAGTCCTCATAAACAATGCCATGACTGAACCCAGATCGCCCTTATGATTTTTCAAATGTCACAATCAGCCCATCCATAAAGCCATACAGACCTTTTCCTACAACCCCTCAAACATGACTATAAGGCGTATTGATATATTTATATCTACATGACATGTCATCTTATTTGCTTAACCCTCTCATAGGATCTGATGAAATTTATTAAGCAACTCTCAACGACATTAAACATGACTTGTCAAGTGGAAGATGGTGAAACATTTCTTCATGATTAAAAAAAAGTTGAAAAAGATATAAAACACATAATAACTAATATATCAGACACACAGTAAATCATAACAGATAATGCTAATATGTCTGTGAATATCATGCAAAGTGACTGTGTTTGGAATGAATCAACAAAATTAAGCTTTTATAACAGAGTGCAGAATCAAATTTGATTCTATTTTTTGTTTGCAAGTTTTTTTCTGACTTTAGGGAATAAAAAATAATGTATCTTTTATATTTATACAAGTTTTCTACTGTGTAACAGAATTATTTATTCATTTTTTAAATATTTATTAATCTATCATGGGAGGGCACACATCTTTTGTAGATATGGACATAATTTGAAATGATGGGAATCATAATGCTTTTAGACACATTTATTTGATTATATTCAGGGTACACAACAATAGCTAAAGCAAAAATCAAGAACTGAACAGCAGTCATCATCTGAGTGAGTTTAATTATATGCCTCTCTAGAAAAATTTCCAATATAAAGAAATCTAAACACAATTTACCAAACTGTATTTTGCATTTTATGTTTTTGCCAAGCATATGGTGTACAACTAAAGAAAATTCTGCAAAGTAATTGTACAAAAGAAAGATTTTCTTTGCATCAGATATTAATGTAAGTTGTAGTCTAAGAACCAGAAAGTTTTCTTCGACTCAACGCCCATGTTGTTATTGCAATAATACCAATAATCACCACAGTTGCCAGACAAACAGAAATTGCAATGAACATCAAGTTCAGGTCTAGCATGTGTCTGGACCAGGGAGCATCTTTGAAGCTTGAGCAATGTTGGAGATTTCAGATTTTACATTCACTTTATCCACAGACTGAACAGCAAAAAAGACCATGGTGCCATTTTGGATTGTGATATTAGGAATGAATGAATGCTGTTCAACTGATCCAGCCTCCTGCGGTGAGACAGCAGATGTGTTGAATACGTGAGCATTGCTGAAGTTGAATCGAAGCTCTTTAAGGTCAAAGCTCCACCTGATCTCATAGGATTTAGCTTAAAAGGAAGGAAACACCTTGTGAGGCCTATTAAAATATATACATTATTTTGTGATCCCCACATTAATTTTGTGTTAACTGTATGCTTTACCTGTCCCTTGGTCAAGGTCCTCACCAGGAGCCGTCCAGTTGAGAAGCACAGAGTCCTCCTGGATCTCAGCACTCAGATCTGTGATTCTGTTAGGAGGGAAATTTGGTGGCGTTGTGCCTGTAAAAGCCACCTCAAAACTCTCTCCGGTGACTATCCTGGTAAATCTTCCAACCTCGAGTGATTCCTCAGAAACTGGAGGCTTTGGATTGTTCAGCTCCACCACACCTGAAATTACAGGAACCGCATGAATAAATTTAAAGTTGAGGAACTGAATGAATGAATGAATGAATTAATTAAGTATTTATATAGTGCATTTCCTATGTACTACTGTACACCCAAAGCACTTTACAATCATATCAGGGGGTTTCTCCTCAAACACCACTTGGACAAATGTTTGAACAGTTTGCTTTAAGAGTCTCAATCTCACGATTTACCGTTTACCACATATCCAGGTACGTATGGGGCACCACCCCTTTTTTGGATAGTAAATCTGGCTTGTCCATCTAGATTCTTCACTCTTACTTTCAAGCTGCTTCTCCCTTTTTTCATCTGTGTGAAATATCTGGAATAGACGCCATCATCTTTGAAAGCATCAGCTCCTGTAAAACAATACTTGATTTATTTGAGCACTTTTGGCCTTATAGTGTAAATCTGAGTTGAGTGCACACTTGAAACAAAAATGATTGGTAATTTACCTGCTCCATTGTCCAGAAGTTGTAATTCTTGTGCGGACCCAGATTCAGACTCCAGCGTAGCCCACACTTCAGCCTTTATTACAGGCCTGTAATTCTGACTGACCTCAGCAAACACTATCAAGGGTTTAGTGCCGTCACTGAACTGCTGGTTCATGCGGGCTTTGACAACGATAGGAGGAACATCAGCTCGCGCCGCTTGACTCGTTGCAGTTACAGTCAGAGACTGACTTATTGTAGTTTGGATACTGTATTTCCAGTCCCCAGGCTAGCAAACACAAAGTATAATTAGATGAATAATTAATGAAAATGTTTTAGGAAAGTTAATTAAATCTTGTGTAGTTTGTCACCTGTGCAGTTCCTGGAACTTTCAAAGTGACTGTTTTTGCTGCTTCATCATGACGCATCTGTATTTGTTTGTAGGTTGAGCCACTTGGTGACTGTATAGAAATGTCAGGTAAACTTGTTTCATAGGTTATTGTAAAGCTGGTTTTGGTACCAATGGTCTTATCCACTAATATTGTCCCATTGAACCAGTCTGATGTTTTTTTTCCCGCACTGTCTATCTAAAGTGGTGATAAAAATGAATTATTAGAATATTCATAATAATCTTAAAGTGTTTTACCATGAGCAATGAGCGATCACTTGTCAAACCTGAACTGGGTCTTTTGTTTGATCTCCTGTTGGTATTGTAATCGAAGAAAATCCATGCAATAGCTGATTAGAGAGAATGTCGTCACTGGCTGTGATAAATTTCCCCCCTAATTCCAACATAAAACATATGAGAAATATGCACTGGATAATAAACAGGTATTCACAATATGAATATTATGATTTAGACCTACTATATTATGATAGTAGACATATTATGATTACTAAGTTACTAATGCAGCTCAGATCATTTGTTATTCTACTAGCATCATATGTATGTAGACTGGCCAATTGCTTTCATGTTTTGTTAGTTCCCAAATTTTTTTGTGTTAAGATCCACCTATAGATATAGGTCTACTGTAATAAATCTTGAGACCAACCAAAAAATTCATTTACATGGAACTTAGAGTTCAGCTGAGTGAATCATAAAGTGATTCATTCAGTAGCTGCTCTGTCAGATTCATTGAGTTAAGGATTTGTAACTTCTGAGTTTGGGTCTGTCCAAATACCCATACTTGCAGTCTTGGCCACTTGAGAATGAGTACACGTGGCAGGAAGTAAATGTGCAAGACTGTCCATTGACTTAAAAATGGCAAAGCGCAGTGCCCTGAATGCACAATAAACCCACAGTATCCGAAGCAGTATTCAAGGCTATGCGTATCACATCATGCATTATGTTCGGGAACTTAGGTGGCCTGAAATCGCAAGATGTTGAGGAAAACATTCCATTGTGGTTTAATTAATTAGACCATATAGCTTGGTGCACTTTTTATTGGTGCAAAGATGATAATAGGCTATGTGTATTTTGTACAATATTTGCAACTGCTTGGATGGATAGTTCACCCTAAATGAAAATTCTTGTTTCAAACCTGTATGAGTTTCTTTCTTCTGTTGAACACAAAAGAAGATATTTTAAAGACTGCTGGTAATCAAACGTTGACGGTAGCCATTGACTTCCATAGCAGGAAAAAAACAAAAAAAACAACAACATGGAAGTCAATGCTACCGTCAACTGTTTGATTACCAGCATCCATTAAAATCTCCTTTTGTATTCAACAAAATTCAAAAACTCATACAGGTTTGGAACAACTTGAGGGTGAGTAAATGATGACAGAATTTTAATTTTTGGGTGAAACAACCCCTTTAAGCCACAATTTTAAATTGTGTCTTCTTTTACATAGGGACTACTAAACAACATTTAGAAGTTTATTTTAAAATCTAAAGTTTTTAACACACACTTGCAGTCTTCACGCCTACATGAAAACTTAAATTCAGGAAATACGTCATGTAAGTGTACAAGTGGTCAAGTGCAAAGACAGCAAGTGTGGGTATTTGAACAGGCCCTGTGTGAGTCTTTTGAATGATTCATTAGAAGAACCAGGTTAATAAGAGTAGTTTGTCAGTGAACCGAACTGTGATGAATGTTTATTTTTGGATGCCGTGTAGCTCATGTGGAGCGCCGTCGCTGATCTGCAAAACACTTGTGTGTCGTATTAGAAATGTAAGTTGTGCAAACCAGTGTTAACTGAATTTCAGAACTTAGATTTGTCATATTTCTGACCACAATTGTCATACTTTGCGCAACTTGCAGTTTGAAAACTACTGGTCTAAGTAATGAAATTCATACATTTTTAATTGCGTCTATTTCTGGAACACATACGTCATTATGTGATGATGGTACTTACCAGTTTTGTCAGCCATTTCCCTCAGTGCTTTATCTGCTTTATCACCCAAAGCTATTGTGTGTATAATGGCGCCACTTTTAATTGCAGCTGGAACACAACTATTAATGTTGTCTGTCGCTTCACCATCTGTCAGAAAAATGATTTCATCCCCCATCACATCCCCATTGTCCTTTTCGAGTACCTTTAAGTTTTGAAGACAAATACAGAACATTTGCATGAAACAAACAGTAGGCTATATACTTAACACATCATAAACATGATCAATATTGCACCTTTAAACCTAGATTGAGGCCTTTACAAATGTATGTCCATCCATCTGTGCTACTTTTGGCAACAATTTGATGAGTTCTCTGTGTGGATTCACTGTCAATAGTAGTCAAGGGGCTCAGAGTTTTAGCATCAGTACTAAAGGTTACAATCCAAACACTGCTTATCCTCATGATGTTCTGCAGGAAATGTGTGGCATCTGCTGTAGTCGACGCATTCTGGGGCCCTAGAAAAGGGGTGCAATAAAAAAAAAAAAAATGCATATGATTCAGTTTTATGCTTTCTCAGGTATCAACAATGATTTAGATCATATCAGAGCATTGAAGGTTATAATGGAAGCATCTTGTTTTCAAGTAAAGTTAATGTTATGGCATACTTTCATGCTTCCTGAGACATCAAGGACGAGACAAACAACCCGATGCATCGCTGCACAACTTTGAAGTTGGCCTGGTGGAGAGGACAGCAGTGGTTTCAGAGAACGAAGTGCGTCTTTATCAACAGAATCCTCAAATATCACAGTCCGTGTTGCTTTGCCACATTTTTTGTTTTGCAAGTTTGGGCTTCATAATTGTGCTCGTTTTCACACTACAAATGTGCTCACCTGAAACCAAATCATTTAGCACAATTACTTCATTCTGTATTTGCATGAATGCATTGCAAATTTTGCATGTTGTGGGAACATGTAAAATCTGTACTTACAGAATCCAGGCTTGGTAAGAACATTATAGAGCTGTCTGTGTTTTTGATATTTGTTAGAAAAAACTTGCACCCTTTAGCTGGTAGTAAAGTTTGTGGATCAGTCTGGCACGGTTGACGTGATTCATCATAAAACTGACCTTCAATGTTTTTTATACACCTAAAGAATAAGCAGGAATCAATGGTTATCTTTCTTTTTTTTGTTAAAGTCTTATGACCTTGTAGCTTCAATACGGCCATTAGAGTAGTAGAATGGTTTTGTTTCACTGTATTCATCATACACGCCCCATCTCAGATGAGCCCATTCATGAACCAAGACCTTTCCTGCAAACAAACAAACAAACAAACAAATATTCTTGTTAAAAACAACAGATTAGTGCATTAACCTGCACAAATGAAAGATAACAAATGCATTTACCTCTGACCCCATAAGTCTTAATGAGTGTGTTCTTTCGGAGGAATTGGGGTGAAATGAATGAACTGAGCCTCAGCTCCAATCACCCTATTGAAGAGTGTAGGGTTCCTCACCATATGCTGGATTAGCATTATCAATTCTTAATTTGCCTGCATTTCACATTGAAATTGTCAGCAGTATGTTAATGAAAAGAGTAAACATTAATATTTGACACGTAAGATAAAATGGCATAATGCTCTGTACCTTTTCATAGGACTCTGCTCTTGCTTTGGTAAAATCCTTACTACTCCAGTTGGGTTGGAACGAGTATCGTTGTCTTTGAAACCAATCGTTGCTTGAAGACCATGACCTTTAGTTCATGTCCTGTCCATTCAAAATGAGAAAAAATAAAAAAAAGATTATAAAAAAGTAATTGTAGTGTGTAATTTTGTTCAATTTTCCAAATTGATACTTGATTAGGGTGAATTGAGGATGATTGGGACAATTTTTGCAATTGAGACTTTGAAAAAGTGTCCCAATCAACCTGAATTCCCCCTATATGTTTCTATATGATTTTCTTTAAAAGCTGCAACAAAATATTATCTTTCACAAAAGCTATTAAAACCATTAATTAATATTTTGTTAAATAGACAAAAAATATATATATATAATTACCTTGATTTTATCAATGAGCGTGTTATCCTGTGGTACTCTTGAACTGATTGCAATGGTAACATCAACATAACCATTTCCATCTAGTTTGATTCCAGTGGAGGACGACAGCAACATCCATAATAAGACCAACACTGTTCTTGAGTCCATAGCTGTAGAGTTCTGATGAACAGCAACTCACGAAACCCAGTTTTGAACAATTTCACAAATGATCTTGAGAAGTCTGATCAGAGATAAGAGGGTGTGTGCTTCAATGTCATGCAGGGGCGTGACTACATTCTGCTAACATCATGGTCTGTTTAAAACATATGATCTATATTCTTCATATACTTAATTTGCCCAAAAAGCTTGTACATTTGAAAAATGTTGGCTAACTCTTAATTAGTTTACTTTGTGAGACTATACTGTGGCAATGCATCGATATGACTTAGAAAACAGGAAATGCACTCTTCAGTGTGTTCACCATCACAGGGTATTACGTAAAAACTCAACAAGAGACTTGAAAACCATTCTACCCTAAAAGGCAAAAGACATTAACTTGCTATAGTGAGGAACTGAGAAATTACTTTAAAGATCCAACCAAATTAATTATAGGTAAGACACTGGAAATCTGGCAATTAGATGTTTTAGTAATGAAAATTGTCTACATAAAAAATCTTGAGCTCAAAATTTCACAACTATTTTGAAGTTAATGTACTCTGCCTTTGTATTGTCTGCAAAAAGTGAGAAGTCACACCAAGGCAAATGGCTGTAACTTCCACATTATCAATATTTGGTTGATGATCACCATTAACAAAATCATTATAGTAACACCTGTATAAAATCTAGTGATCATGGCATTTATTTTGGATGATTTACATTTGCTTTGTTATATGAAGAAGTTTAGTAGCCTTGGAGACTAGCCTATTTATGCTACACACCATAAAACAAAATGTGGCTATAAATCATTATAAGCATGGTCTTCATAGAAAGTGTTACCAATTTTTTTTATTTATTTTTTTAAAATCTATTATTTCAATCAAAAAAAAAAAAAAAAAAAAAAAAAAATGCAGTCGTCCTTGTGTTAAACATATCAATTTGCCTTATAGTCATGTTTGAGGGGTTGTAGGAAAGGGTCTGTATGGCTTTATGGATGGGCTGATTGTGACATTTGAAAAATCCTAAGGGCGATCTGGGTTCAGTCATGGCATTAGATCTCTTTATGATCATTCATGTTATTGTGCTTTCTGCCAGTGATGATAATTACATTATATGTAATTATTAGAATACTTTTGCCATTCCATCAAAGACTACATCCCCCATAACTCCTTGCCTGGTCTCATCATCCATGATTGTCTACAGCAGTTTCTCATTACCTTGTTTAGCCCAGCCTATATAAACCCTGTTCACACAACCATTCATTGTAAAGTCTTGTATGTGTCTATAAGGCAATTCTGAGTATGCTGTCTTTTACTTCTCATGTTCATGGTTTTGACTTTCTGCTTTGTTTTCCCTATTTGCGTGTGTACCTGTGCCCTGTGACTACTTGGACTGGGTCTGTGTTGACCTTTGCTTGTTTTTGGACTTTGATTGTGGATTACCTTTTCAATAAATGTTTTGATCCTCAACCTTTGTGTCTCGGATCAGTCAAATTAAAACATTGCAACAACCCTCCAAAAAATAGTCTAGAATATTAATGGACCTTTTTCACATTTCCAATGTTCTCAAAATCAGAATTCGTCATAGTTGGGTAAATTTCTCTAGCTCCTGCCTTTTTTCAAAATGAATCTGTCACGGTTCGCAGATCCACTGTGTCATTCTGTTGTCTGTGTGAGAGTTGTGGGGTGTGTCACCTGATTGTTCTGTGTGGGCGTCGCCGCTGATTACTTATCAGCGGCAGCTGTTGCTTATCAGATCTTGCCTATTTAACGCCTTGTCTTTCGTCTCATGTTTGTCAGATCGTTGTTTGGAGTCCTGGTGTTGTCTCGTGTTACCGTGTTTCTTGTTTCCTGGAGTTGGAGTTCTCGTTGCTGTTTCCTGTCTGTTCCCCTGGATACTCGCTCTGGATTTACCTCGCTCATCTCATCTCACGGATTCTCACCACGGAGCACCACTCACTACGGACACCATCGCCCATCCAGTCCCTGTGTTACCATCTCTCCTGCTGTCTGTGTTGTGACTGTGTTGTGTGTTTGTCTGACTATCCTGGCGTGAAGCACTATTAAAGTGAATAACTTGCTATTGCATCCAGTCTTCTTTTCACGTGACAGAACGATCTGACCACCTACCATGGATGCAGCGAGTTCAGCAGCTTTCACGGAGTTCATCAGTCACGCTGTTAATCGCATGGACCAGCAGCAGGAGAGTCTTTCCTCCACCGGACGCGCCGTCCAGGCGCTGGTAACACAGGTGTCCGAGCTCTCCCAGCAGCTACAACAACTTCGCGCTCCCACTGCGCCAGCCCCACCGTCCGTTCCCCCACCATCACCCGCGCAAAGAGACCTGTCGGAGCCCCGCCTTCTCGTTCCTCAGAACTATGCCGGTGAGCCAGATTTTTGTCGAGCGTTTTTAAATAAATGTTCTCTCCATTTCACCCTTCAGCCACGCACCTTTGAAAGGGAGGAGTCCAAGGTGGCGTTTGTTCTGACCCTGCTCACCGGGAAGGCGGCGCTATGGGGAACGGCGGTTTAGGAAAACCAGGACCCGTGCTGCTCCTCGTTCACGGCACTTGCCGCCGAGATGAGGAGGGTGTTCGACCGTGCGGTTGCAGGGAAAGAGGCCGCCCGCAAACTCACCGCTCTCAAGCAGGGCAACCGCACGGTCGCTGACTATGCCATCGAGTTCCGCACCCTCGCGGCAGAGTGTCGGTGGAACGAGGAGGCGCAGTGGGACGTGTTCCTGCATGGGCTGGCTGATCGTATCCACCGGGAGATATACACGTTGGACCTTCCAGAGACATTCAACGGGCTGGTTGAGCTGGCGCTTCGAGTTGATTCTCGCCTCCGACGAGTGGAGTCACTAGTGGAGTCCGGAGAGAGGCACAGCGGTCTTCTTGTCAGCCCGGTGGATGCGGTTAGCCCAGCACCCGATCCTGAGCACATGCAGGTGGGGAGAGCTCGGCTTTCTCGGGAGGAGCGGGAGTGGCGGAGGTCCCTTGGTCTTTGCTTATACTGTGGGACATCGGGGCACATCATCAGGAACTGCCCGGTAAAAGACCAAGCCCGATAGTAAACTCGAGGCTACTATCGGGCGGGATCTCCGCCGAGAAGTCCTCGCCATCGACCCTCCTCCCGGTTAGACTGAGATGGGCTACACACGACATCACCTGTAGCACACTTTTGGATTCTGGGGCGGAGGGCAGTTTCATGGACATCACGTTTGCACGACAACATGGAATTCCTACATCATCCCTTGAGCACCCTATTTCAGTCAACGCACTCAATGGACAGGCTCTTTCCAGTCTCTCCCACACCACGGATTACATCACCCTCATCACTTCCGGTAACCATTCAGAAGAAGCACAGTTCCTCCTCATGGACACACCTCACGCACCTGTCGTTCTTGGACACCCCTGGTTCACCAAACACAACCCTCACATCGACTGGGAACTCGGAACTATCACTGAATGGAGCACCCAGTGTCACAAGTCTTGTCTATTGTCTGCTTGTCCCACGGTGTCTGTTTCTGTTTTACAGGATGAGGCGGTGGATCTGTCTAACGTGCCCAAGGAGTACCTTGACCTGAAGGAGGTGTTCAGTAAGTCCCGAGCTGCTTCTCTCCCTCCGCATCGTCCCTACGATTGTGCAATAGACTTAGTTCCGGGTAAGTCTCCGCCTAAAGGCAAGTTGTACTCTTTATCTGTTCCCGAGAGGGAGGCCATGGAGAAATATATTTCTGATTCTCTGGCAGCCAAGTTCATCCGCCCTTCCTCATCTCCAGCGGGGGCGGGGTTCTTTTTTGTGGGGAAGAAGGACGGGTCTTTGCGACCTTGTATTGATTACCGGGAGCTGAACAACATCACGGTAAAGAATACTTATCCTTTGCCGTTGATGTCTTCAGCCTTCGAGAGGTTGCAAGGAGCGTCCATTTTCACTAAATTGGACTTAAGAAACGCATATCATTTGGTCCGCATCAGGGAGGGGGATGAGTGGAAGACCGCTTTTAATACCCCTAGAGGGCACTTTGAATACTTGGTTATGCCCTTCGGGCTTTCCAACTCGCCTGCGGTCTTCCAGGCACTCGTCAATGATGTGTTGAGAGACATGGTTGATCAGTTCATATATGTCTACCTGGATGACATATTGATTTTTTTCATCGTCTCTCCAGGAACATGTTCAACATGTCAGACGAGTGCTTCAGCGGCTGCTAGAGAATGGGCTTTTTGTCAAGGCGGAGAAATGCGAATTTCATGCACAATCTGTTTCCTTCCTAGGGTACATCGTCTCGTCTGAGGGAATTCGCATGGACCCTGACAAGGTTAAGGCTGTGGTGGATTGGCCAAGTCCAGATTCCCGTAAGGCCCTACAGCGTTTTCTGGGGTTCGCCAATTTTTACCGGCGTTTTATTCGCAATTTCAGCCAACTAGCCGCGCCTCTGACCGCTTTGACCTCCTCCAGAACGACCTTCAGGTGGTCAGATGCAGCAAGGCTGCATTTGCCAAACTGAAGGGCCGCTTCGTTTCGGCCCCCATTCTGATAGCCCCTGATCCTTCACGTCAGTTCGTGGTGGAGGTCGACGCGTCAGAGGTGGGGGTAGGTGCAGTTCTATCCCAGCGTTCTCCCTCAGATAACAAGATGCACCCTTGCGCGTATTATTCTCATCGTTTGTCTCCCGCCGAACGCAATTATGATATTGGTAACAGAGAGTTGTTGGCAGTCAAATTAGCGTTGGAAGAGTGGCGTCACTGGTTAGAGGGTTCAGGGGTACCCTTTATCGTTTGGACTGATCATAAGAATTTAGAGTATATACGATCGGCTAAAAGACTCAATTCCAGGCAGGCTTGGTGGGCACTTTTCTTCGGTCGTTTTGATTTTACTCTATCGTACCGCCCGGGCTCTAAAAACATCAAGCCCGATTCTCTTTCTTGCATTTTTGATCCTTCCGAACGCCCGTCTACTCCCGAGTGTATTCTTCCCGAGACATTAGTAGTCTCCACTCTTACATGGGAGATCGAATCGAAGGTCCTGGCGGCCTTAGAAGGGGTAACGCCTCCGCCCGCATGCCCACCGAACCGTTTGTTTGTGCCGGATGAGTTTAGGTCCTGCGTCATCAAGTGGGGTCATTGTTCTAACGTGGCTTGCCATCCAGGGGTTAATCGAACCAGATTTTTGGTCAAGCAACGATTCTGGTGGCCAGGTATGGCTCGCGACATTCGCGATTTTGTTTTGGCTTGCTCGGTCTGTGCTACTGGTAAGACTTCCAACCGTCCTCCAGATGGGTTACTCCAACCGCTGTCTGTCCCTTCGAGACCCTGGTCCCATATCGCGCTAGATTTTGTGACCGCCCTCCCACCCTCCCAAGGGTATACGGTTGTTTTGACCGTTGTGGACCGGTTCTCGAAGGCGACCCATTTTATACCCTTGGCCAAATTACCCTCTGCTAAGGAGACAGCGGTTACTGTCATTGATCATGTCTTCCGGATACATGGCCTCCCGGTGGATGTGGTTTCTGACAGGGGTCCCCAATTTGTGTCCAAATTCTGGCAAGAGTTTTTGTAAGTTACTGGGGGCGACGGTTAGTCTTTCCTCTGGGTTCCATCCCAAGACCAATGGTCAGACCGAGAGAGCCAACCAGGATTTAGAGCGAATGTTGCGATGTTTGGCGTCCAAGAATCCTTCCTCCTGGAGCCAACAACTCTCTATGATTGAGTACGCTCACAACTCATTACCAGTGTCTTCTACGGGCCTTTCTCCATTTGAATGTAGCCTAGGTTACCAGCCACCTGTGTTTCCCAGCCTGGAGTCCGAAGTTGCGGTCCCCTCTGCCCCACGCCTTTGTCCAGAGGTGCCATCGCACTTGGAACAGAGCCCGCGAGACTCTGTTGCAAGTGAGGGCGCGCACCAAGGCTAAGACCGATCGCCACCGGTCAAAGCCACCCGTATACGTCGTTGGTCAAAAAGTGTGGCTTTCTACTAAGAACATTCCGCTCCGTTGCTAATAAGCTTGCTCCCAAATTCATTTACTGTCACTAAGATCATTAGTCCAGTGGCAGTCCGCCTCAAATCGCCTCCGCCGTACAGGAGGATTCATCCCGCCTTCCATGTGTCCAAGATCAAACCAGTTTTTCATTCACCGCTTAATCCGCCTGCTCCGGTTCCTCCACCGCCGCGTCTCGTAGACGGGGAACCAACTTATTCGGTTAATCGTATTCTGGACTCGAGGCGGAGGGGACGCGGATTCCAGTACTTGGTGGACTGGGAAGGTTACGGTCCGGAGGAGAGAAGTTGGGTACCTGCTAGGGACATTCTGGATCACTCCCTTATTGATGATTACAATCGACAGGTAAGGAGTGGTGGGAACGCCGAGAGGAGGGGTACTGTCACGGTTCGCAGATCCACTGTGTCATTCTGTTGTCTGTGTGAGAGTTGTGGGGTGTGTCACCTGATTGTTCTGTGTGGGCGTCGCCGCTGATTACTTATCAGCGGCAGCTGTGGCTTATCAGATCTTGCCTATTTAACGCCTTGTCTTTCGTCTCATGTTTGTCAGATCGTTGTTTGGAGTCCTGGTGTTGTCTCGTGTTACCGCGTTTCTTGTTTCCTGGAGTTGGAGTTCTCGTTGCTGTTTCCTGTCTGTTCCCCTGGATACTCACTCTGGATTTACCTCGCTCATCTCATCTCACGGATTCTCACCACGGAGCACCACTCACTACGGACACCATCGCCCATCCAGTCCCTGTGTTACCATCTCTCCTGCTGTCTGTGTTGTGACTGTGTTGTGTGTTTGTCTGACTATCCTGGCGTGAAGCACTATTAAAGTGAATAACTTGCTATTGCATCCAGTCTTCTTTTCACGTGACAGAATCAAAAGTGCCCCTCTCAGCAATTATCAACAATATCGTGGTCAATAAAACACAATATATTTGAATTATAATATGACAACTTGTACAAAACATTAACAAATCGCTCAAAAGTCCCCCCTTATCTGCCGTCAGACAGTCTGAGATGTCATTAGGCTTTTATTCACATATAAACATTCATCAACACACACATCAGTTATTGTAAACAAGCTCAAGCATGTTTTCTTGATGTGCAAGAACCAATGAGGTTCAATCTCATGTTACGCAGCACGTTTAAGCTTTCGCAAGAACCAGTGAGTTTTGTTCTCACGCGTCAAGCAAGTACAGTTGAGCTTTTGTTTGTTTATATGTGAATAAAAGCCTAAATTCAATCAGTTCATCAAATAAGCAATCGAGTCTCTTCAGAAAATTTGGACTAAACCACTTAATTCATATATGGATTAGTTGTATAAGAAAAGAATGCTTATATGCACAGGAGTGTAGGTTTTCTTTACAAACGGACATAGCCAACTACTGGCCTGGCATGCAGCATTTTTGCAAATCTGTACATTGTTGTCATGTAAACATTCCCTTAGTAAGCGTGTTGAAACTCACGGTTATTGTAAGGGGAGTGCCATTTCCGAAACACGTTCAAAGTGGTTGACCAACCACAACAGACGACCAATCAGAGCACATTGCACTTTTCCAAAGGAGGGTCTTCATAGAGACAGGAACTAAACAAAGCGTTACTGATAGACTGGGAAGAAAGGTGCTGCAACAATGTCAAACACTGAGAAATATAAGGGTTTTTTTAGCATTCAAGTATGACAACTTAGTCTAGTCGAGCCCAAAAACAAATTCAAGACTTTGAAAAATGGCATAATAGGTCCCCATTTAAAATTCAAAGAATGACTTAACTGAAAATGTGCTTTAAATCATCATAATGAAAGTTTAATATATGCCTTTTACTGTACAGAAATGTTTTCATTATTTTGTATTTAAAGTCGCTCACATTTCAGAGGAAGATACATCATATGAGAATCTGTTACAAATGAGAATTCTACATGAGATAGCAATACATGTACTTGAAAAAATATTCAGAAAGTAAGAAATTCTCTTTGATAGTTAGAGATGGTTGTTTTAAGAAATGTTCTAAAGTTGTTGGATGTACATTATATTCAAATTAGACATAAAGATTGTATTTATTTGTTTGCATCAGATTGGTAATTCCAGGTGTTTCTTTAACCAAGGCGTTTTCTGCGTCTCACTGACCATGTGATTACAGCAACAACAAAGCATATGACCATAATTACTACACACAAAGAAATGACTAGAACTGTCAAATTCAAGCCTGGGTTTGATATTCCGTGGAGGTTTGGATCAGGGAGGATCTTTGAAACTTGAGCGATGTTAGAGGTTTCAGATTTCGCATTTTGTTCGTCCTCAGACTGAACTGCAAAGAAAAGTGTGGTGCCATTTTGGATTGTGAAACTGAGATTGAATGAATGCTGTTCGACTGATCCAGCCTCCAGCGGTGAGACGGCAGCTGTGTTGACTACATGACCATTGCTGAAGTTTTCACGAAGCATTTGAAGGTCATAGCTCCACCTGATCTCATAGGATTTAGCTTAAAGGAAAAGAAACATGCCATGCAAGACAATTAAATTTTCATTATTTCATGATCTAAATTTGAAACTACTTCTATGTTGTCAGTGAAGATGAAAACTTTGTATTTTAAATTCTGGTATAGTAACTGTATGCTTTACCTTTCCCTTGGTCGAGGTCCTCACCAGGAGCCGTCCAGCTGAGAAGCACAGAGTCCTCCTGGATATCAGCACTCAGATCTGTAATTTTGTTAGGAGGGAAATTTGGTGGGGCTGTGCCTGTAAAAGCCACCTCAAAACTCTCACCGATGGCTGTCCTGGTAAAGCTTCCAACCTCGAGTGGTTCTTCAGAAACTTGAGGCTTTGGAGGGTTCAGCTCCACCACACCTGAAATTAGAGGAACCACCTGAATCTGCTTGATTCTGTCTGAAGGTTTTCTCCGAGCAGTGGTGTAGCTAAATATAGTTCCAGTTTGTGCATGAATTCATTGACTTTCTGCAGGTTACATAGATACACGTGTATTTGTGAGGGAGTTACTGAATCATTATCTCAAGCAATTCATTCAAAACAATCATTCATTCAGTCAGTCACAAGCTGCATTCCAATTATCAGGGTCCCTACACAGTCTCTCTATTCACTGAGCAGGACCAAGATCACTTCACTTGACTGAATAAGATGTTTGGGTTGCACTTTATTTTACAGTACATGCATTTATAGTGTATTTACTTAAGACAATACTGGTAAGGTAACTACAGGGGTTAAAGTAGGTTTAGGGTTAGTACCTAGTTATTACCCAGCTATTGCAATTACATTTAGTTGCATTGTAAATTTTGTGTCTTGCACACTTTATACCTGCGAACAGCTGCGTACAAACCAGCTAATTAAATGCTAATTAAATGCAATAAGAGCCTCAACTCCTTTATATTTTTATTTTATACAAACTTTAGAGTGCTGGAGTGATGCACAATAAATAGTGGGCACAATTCTGCTTTGGCTTTGTTTAGAATTATTGCTGCTGGCCAGGGTTGCCAGGTTTTCACAAAACCCACCCAATTGCTCCTCAAAACTAGCCCAATCACATTTTTGGTGGGGCTCCCCTAGTAAAATTCACATTCAAGGGCTAAATATCATGTTATTTGGGGTCGATTCAACCCACAGACATGAAAAGCAACCAGTGGAAACAATGTAAAAGTAGCCCAATTCCAGGGGAAAACCGCAGACTTGGCAACACTGCTGCTGGCAAAAATAGAATGTAACTGGCAATATTGTGTCTAAAACTTTAAAAAAGTTACTCAATATCAACTTTTTTTATTGAACCGCTGTAAAACAATATCAAACTCACAATTGTGCTGTTGGTCTGAATGCAAGTTTTTCTTTTCAGATGTGATCAAGTTTAAATGCATTTTCAAAAAAAGAGAAGAGTTTACCGTTTACCACGTATCCAGGTACATATGGGGCGCCATTCTTTTTTTGGAGAGAAATTCTGGCTTGTCCATCTTGATTCTTCACTCTTACTTTCAAGCTGATTCTCCCTTTTTCAAGCTTTGTGAAATATCTGGAATAGATGCCATCATTTTGAAAAGCATCAGCTCCTGAAAAGATGGATCTCTGAGTTATATCATTTTAAAATTTACATTATTTACTTATATTTTAAGTTAAATGAACACTTTAAACAAAAATTATGGGTAATTTACCTGCTCCATTGTCCAGGAGTCGTAATTCTTGTGCGGACCCAGATTGGGACTCCAGCGTAGCCCGCACTTCAGCATTTATTACAGGCCTGTAATTCTGACTGACCTCAGCAAACACTATCAAGGGTTTAGTGCCGTCACTGAACTGCTGGTTCATGCGGGCTTTTACTATGATAGGAGGAACATCAGCACTCGCCCGCGTGACTCGTCACTGTTATAGTCAGAGACTGATTTATTGTAGTTTGCATACTGTACTTCCAGTCCCCAGGCTAGAAAAAATATGTAAGCAGAAAAATAGAGGTTTGCTGTAAGTGTAGCTGAATCATCAGTGATAACCTCTAAGATAAGTCTTAGTCTGAAGATACTGTCAAACACATTTTCACTTATCTAAAACTCTTGGCCCAGATGCCTTTTATTGTTTTAATAGTTTGTTTAGTTTAGATGTTTATGGATTGAACTATGAAATGAATAACTGGTTCATAAAAGTTGTCATACCTCTGCAGTTCCTGGAACATTCAAGGTGACTGTTTTCAGAGATTCATCATGACTCATTTCTGTCTGATTGTAGATTGAGCCACTTGGTGACTGGATGGAAATGATAGGAAACACTTTGTTGATAGATTATTACAAAGCTGGTTTTGTTACCAACAGTCTGATCCACTGATACTGTCCCATTGAAACAGTCTGATGTTGTGTTTCCAACACTTTCTAGCTAAAGAATGATAAAAAGAAACATTAAAATACTCAGTATCGATGACACTCTCAAAGTAATAATTATATACAATGAGTGATCACTTGCCAAACCTGAACTGGGTATTTTGTGTAATCTCCATTTGATAATGTAAGTGAAGCAAATGCATCCATTAACTGGTTGGAGGTGATCTGATCATTTGGTGAGAAGTAAATCCCCCCTATTTTCACCATGAAACAACTGTGAATTACATACTAAACTGGCACTAATGTAATATATGATTTACTCAGATATAGATACTTATTATTTATTTTTTTACTAACCAGTTTCTGTCGCCATATCCCTCAGTGCGTTAGCTGCATTGGGACCTAAAGCTATTGTGTGTATAATGGCGCCAGTCTTTATTGCATCACGACTACAACTGCCAATGTCGTCCGACGCCTCACCATCTGTCAGAAAAATGATTTCATCTCCTAATGCATTCCATGTGTTTTGAAAGTACCTGGTGGTTAGAAAATAGAGAGCATTTACCTAGATTAAACTATATGTACACTTCACATATTACAAACATAAAATTAACAAGTAAAATATCACCTTTAAGCCTAGATTGAGGCCTTTACACATGTATGTCCCTCCACCTGCTGTACTTGGCAACACTTTGATGAGTTTCTCTCGTGTGGATTCACTGTCAAGAGTAGTCAAGTTGCTCAGCGTAGCATCATCACTAAAGCTTACAATTCCAACACTGGCTTGATCCTCAATGATGTTCCGCAGTAAATGTGTGGCAGCCTGCTGCTGTCGAAAGATTCTGGAGTCCTAGAAAATGGAACTCATTTCAGAGCATTGATATTCAGTCTGTAAAGGCTAAAATTATGCAGGTAATCTTGTTTCAAATGATGTTAAGGTTTTTTAAATGTTTGCATACTTGCATGCTTCCTGAGACATCAAGGATGAGACAAATAACCCGTTGTTCTCGTTGCACAACTTTGAAAGTTGGTGCTGGTGGAGAGGACTGCATTGGTTTTAGAGAAGGAAGTGTGTCTTTATCCACAGAATCCTCAAATATTACGTTCCACGTCGGCTTGTTGCCACATTTTTCATTTTGCAGGTTTGGGGCTTCATAATTGTGTTCGTTTGCTTGACAAAATGTGATCACCTAAAAAAAAAAAAAAATTGTCACTAAACAAAAGTATGTCCCCAAACACTCAGTTTCACTCAGCTTATCAGTTTAAGATGTCTTGTTTTAATTACCAGGGAGTAAAAAAAAGAAAAGAAAAAAAAGAACTTGATTATCTTTGAGTCCTCACATCAATGAATTTCAACTTTATATCTCAAGTAATTTCTGACAAACTTAAAAATTAATATTAGCTTCTTATAATTCAAACTTTATATTTTGCAAATGTAACTTGTCAAACAGATGTTTCAAATTGAAATTGATGTAGATAATAATTGTGGGATGTAACATCCAAATGAACGTCCACGGCCCCAGGGGAAAAAATCATGTACTGTATGCTGCAAGTTTAATTAGTTACTGAAGTAATTTTCTGGAAAGTGTGGAAACATGCAAAATCTGCACTTACAGAATCCAGGCTTGGCATGAACATTATGGAGCTCTCTGTGTACTGATTTTTGTTTGGAAAATACTTGCAGCCTTCAGTAGGTAGAAAAGTTTGTTGATCAATGTGGCACAGTTGAAGAGATCCATCATCATTAACATGATAAAGCATTCCATCAATGAAATTGCTACACCTAAAAATAAGCAAGAAATCAAAAGTGATTGTAATTTCCAAGGACACTCTAATAATATTCTTTCTTTTTATTCACAGTTTATGACCTTGTAGCTGCAGGGCGGAGATTAGAAAGGTAGAAAGGTTTTGTTTCACTGTATTCATCATACACGCCCCATCTCAGATGAGCCCATTCATGAACCAAGACCTTTCCTGCAAACGAACATTTTTGGTAATTAAACAAACAGATTACTGCATTAACCTGGATAAATGTTGAAGGATAACAGATGACATTCACCTCTTGGTCCGTAAAGCTGAATGACAGAGTCGTTTAGGAGATAGTTTGGGGTTAAATGAATGTATTGAGCCTCATCTCCACATTCAGCATACTGATGAGCGTATGGCTCATCTGATTGAGCTTTATCGATTCTTATTTTGGCCTGTGTTTGACATAGATTGGGTCAGCAACATCATATGTGAATGAAATGACTGGAAATTAATATTTTAAACATACAATGCCATAATGCTCTGTACCTTTTCATAGGACTCTGTGCTTGCTCTGTCAAATTCCGTACTATTCCAGTTGGGTGGAACGAGTATCGTAGCTTCTTTGAAATAGACCTTTTTTCCCAATGCTTGATGAAGATAAATCGACCCTTCAGTGAACATGTCCTGTCAGAAGGAAAGTGAAAAGATAAAAAGAGAAAACTCAGTGTATTTAAACAAAATTAATTGTTAATTTGTTCATTCACAGTACTATATATATATATTAGGGCTGTCAATAGATTATTTTTTAATCGTGATTAATCGCACACTTATCGTGAAATTAAGCATACACCATTTATCTTGTTTAACACATCCATTTTGCCATCATTGCCAATATCCAGCAAAGTAAACCATCAGATTGAAGTGTGATTTTCACAAAACTGTATTTTTCATCTTTTTTCAAGGTAAATTTATGTCTTTCCAAAAAAATAACCAAATAACCTAATGATATGCTTTCATATAATTCATACATTTAGTTTATACAAATATGTATGTACATATTTAGCTTATTATTAGGATTTTTTGCTCTGATTTTAATACAATTCACCAAAAAAAGAAAGAAATAAAAAATAACACGACTAATAGTAACCATTGTAAAAGCAATTCAAAACAATATGCGTTATACAATTATGACTTTACAAAAGCACATTACATTACAAAAATAAAGCATAAATATAAGAAGATAAACATAAAACGGCATTTAACAATTATTTTTTAACATTATTGAATTTAATATTTTAATTTTCACAATCTGTTTTTACTGTATACCGAAATTACAACTGTTATAACTTAAATTTGTAACTATTATTTTGCATTTTAGACTCATTTTCAGCACAAAGTACGTGCATTATTTTATTTTATTTTATTTTTTATTTATTCATATCTGAGTGAACCTTCACCGCGTAGTTAAGAGGTGTGTGTGGAAATTGCTGCGAAACAATCTCGCACCCTTTTGAGGCCCTGTTATAAAACATACAAATAGTATTACTTTAATTTAACTTGAATAGTTAGTATGTTACTACCTTGAAACCGATAACGATGTTTATTTTGAAATTTGACTATAATGGCGCTTTGCTCTGGTCTATGCTCTGGTCCAGAACAAAATTACGTTCTTCATGGAGTATAAAGAGTATATCTGTATCTGCACAACCCCCTCTGTTGGAGAACATGACCACTGTATGCTCGTTGGGCTTTTTTGCAGTGTCGTTTTGAACAAGCTATAAAACGGGGACATTTCCGGGGACAGCTCCAGTCGGAGACAGAACACCAAAACCGGGACTGTCCCTGTGCAACAGCACAGAGCTTGTTGTTAACATTTTATTTTAGACAAGTCAAGTTGCGATACTGAACAGGACCACATGGTGATGCCAAAAAAACTAAACCAACCGCCTTGACCTGCAAATGTATTTAAAGTACACAGCAACATACACAGGACAAATCCAAGCATTATCCTGAATGTGTGTGAAAACAACGTGAATGTACTGAAATATGTCTGTGCATAAATACAGTGTGCGATCAGTGCGTCGAGACTCGAGAGCGCTCATACATGATTTGTTTGCCCATCAATATAACAGACTCAGGCGTGCTTCTGTACTTCACCGCAATCATCTTTACTTTGATTGCAATCCTCATCCATCAAAACTTTCATAGCAAGAAGCTTGTTGGCTTTATCCAGCCGAGAAACATAGTTTTCATATCATCTGTCCATACAGCGGTGGGATGTTTCGACGTTCCGTTCAGACAGGAACAGCGTGATGCTTGAGGGCTCGCGCTCTTCAGATACAATGACACAATATGAAAGAGTTCTTGTTTTAAAGCGAAACAGACACTGGAATGAATAATTCTCTCTGCCATCTCTGATATAATCAGCATGGATCTAACTGCGTGACGTAAATGACGTTATGACGCAATTTCACATGCTTCCATAATTTTTTGCGTTAAATATGCGTTAAAATATTTTAACGTGTTAAGGATTTTGAATTATTCGCATGCGTTAACAGCCCCTAATATGTAGTTCTGTTATACAAATATATACTAAATTAATTGGATTAAAAACATTGGAACACAAAATCTTCTATAACATCTTTCAAAAACATTTAATGCACATAATAGACAAAAAAAAAAAAAAAAAAAAAAAGAAAGAAAGAAAGCATATTCACCTTGATTTTATCAATAAGCGTGTTATCCTCTTTTACATTTGAACTGATTGCAATGGTAATGTCAACATAGCCATTTCCATCTAGTTTGATTCCAGTGGAGGACGACAGCAACATCCATAATAAGACCAACACTGTTCTTGAGTCCATAGCTGTAGAGTTCTGATGAACAGCAACTCACGAAACCCAGTTTTGAACCATATAGTAAAAAATTAACTTTAAGGGCCTGATTACAGGTAGAATGTCATTTACTGGAATGAACTAAATTATATCAATAACTGGACTGGGTCCATACCAATAAAAAACACATTATTGCAGTGCCATGGGGCAAAATGTTGGAGACAGCAATCAACAGCAAGCTGTTTAATTCACTTTCCTTGACTGTTATTGTACAGGAAAGCACCTACAGCGCTGCTACTCTCACATGGACCTCAAAATAAGCCTCAAAATACAGTAAAAAACAAAACAATATTGTGAAATATTATTATAATTTAAAATAACTGTTCTCTATCGCTGTCATTCACTCTCATAAGCTGTTTATTGACTTTTTATTGGCTGTTTATTTATCAAGTGTATTGAGTGCTGTCTGTCACTGCACTGTAAAAAAAATAAAATAAAATATTTTCATGATTTATCACAACTGTGTTGAACAGCACATTCCAGGACAAAGGTGCTTTTGATTAGATCTCGGTGGATTAACACAAAGGGCCCTATTTTAAAGATCTAAGTGCATGGTCTAAAGCGCATGGCGTAAGTGGGTAACACTTCAGAATAATGGTCTGTCAATAATAAGTAACTATGCAGTAAGTAATGCAGGACTAATGAGTAGTACTATACATTAACACTTCAGCTACTACTATAATATAGAAACAAGCTTAACTAATCAGTAAGATGTTTTTCACTTTAAAATAATGGTCCAGATCACTAGTAGTTCCTGCATAGTGACTATGTAACACTTGAGGAATTATGCATGATCATGTTGAGAGTAAAAAAAAAGACAATTGCTCACATCTCAGACACTTTAATGTTGTGATTAGTAACTAATTAGTAATTCTTTATAATTGGTCATAGTTGCCTATTAGTTCTTAATGATGCCAATCTCATTCCGTACTTATTTATAACCAAATAAGGAACTATCTTGGTACTAAATTCGATATTACTTACTGATTAGTTAAGCTTCTTTCTATATTAGTTAATAGTAGTAGCTGAAGGGTTAATGTAGTACTACTCATTTGTCCTGCATTACTTCCTGCATAGTTACTTATTAATGTTGGACCATTATTCTAAAGTGTTACCCGCAAGTGCACTTAGGGCGTGTCCGAATCCACTTTTGCTAGTTTTATGATGGGGAAAAAATGGTCAGCATGCCCGGTGAATGGTCTAAAAGGGTTGTCCCTATTCTCTTAATGAATAATAGGTGTGTTTTGGGCCTAACGTGCAATAAACCAATCAGAATCTAATCTTCCATTCCCTTTAAAAGCCAGTTGCATTTGCGCCATGCTGGATTCGCTATTTACATGGTGGAATTTGCGGAAAGTGGAAAAACTGAACGCTTCTCTAACGAGGAGATGGATCTGCTCGTGCGCAAGGTTAAAGTGCATGAGCAGTCCATCTACGGGACAAGCCGGATTCCACCAAAGCGGTTTTATCTTTATGCACATAATATAATAATAATAACATTATGATCCTTTTATTTTTAATATTTGGCATGTTTGTGTGCTGCTGCGCATCCCTGTGTGTGTAATAAGCAAAGTAGGCACATATTACTAAAGCACTCTTTAAATAATGAAACAAATATTGCACCATTGACTTTAGACCAATGTTTTGTTAGTCAATGGCACAGTCTATTTCAGTTGCCTCAAAATAGCAACGCGCCAACAATCTGTCTACCCTGAACACACCTTGTTTTCAGATCAGCATGCCCATGGGCGCACAAATGGGCGCAAATGCATTTGCTATTTAAACAACTTGGCACAGGATGTTAAAATGATAACTGCGTCAGCCTGAAACTAGCAAAAAACACTTGCGTCGCACCTGGTGCCGCATTGTGCCGGGTGTATGATAGAGCCCAAACTGTACAACACCATCAGATAAAGATGCTAGGACAACAGCCAGACACCTCTTATAGAGGGCAAGAAGAAGACCTCTGGTACCAAGCCTGGGAAGGACAGGACTTTTCATTAGTCCCCATGCAGTTTCTGTCCTCACCCCATCTAACTGCTAAGGTCTTGGTCTGTGACTTCCATAAAAAGTCCTCAGGACCTCTAGAGGCAGCAGCAATGGGTGAAGATCACAGTGATCCATCCAAATCCATTCATAACTATGTTTGGAAATCTTAAAACTGATGCAATCTATACACATCCATTTCATATTTATTCAGAGAAATAAGTATTCTCAGTGACAGCTATTTGTAATGCAATATCTTACACAAATTCCACTGTTGATGTACAAATGAATGAATTCATGACAGTTCAGTCTTTTTCCATCATATTTGGTCACTACTTTGGTGGTGGTTTGGAAAGTGAGAAATGCATTGGTAAACTTTAAAGGCACTTTAAAGACTCCCAACTTTGTGCTTTATACAAATAGAAATTCTAAACTTATTCTGGGAAAAAAAACTTTTTAAAAAATGTCCATTAATATATTTTCTGAATAAAAACATCTATTAATATTACTTAAAAATAGACATTCTATTAAAATAAGTTTTACGCTCCAGAAATCCTTACACAAAGCGGTTTCTTTTCCCCTTTCAATAAATATGAATGAGTCTTGAGTGACCAATTCAACATCTCCTATGTACAACCTTGTCATATCTATTTTCAAAATAATAACAATAATTAACTCCTTGAGTTAGTACTGGATTCACCTCTTATAGTTTGTTATATATGCATTAATTCCATTTTGTTTGCCATTTATTGTAAATGTGCAGATTCAATATAGGTTTAACGCAGTGTGTGGTGGTGTTTTAAAATGAGGAGGCAACGTCCTTATTTATGTCCCTGTTATACAATTTTCCTGGTTAAGTTAACATTTCATAAAAAGACAGACCAAATACAATTCTATTTTGTATGTTTACACTAGTATGTAATGTTCTATTTATTAAAACCAAGTACAAATTTCTTCAAGTTTGTGTTTTTACGCATTTTTACATTTATTCCAAAATAATAACTAAAGGCAGTAACAATTTAAACTATATATTATTTATAAACTAATATTCAGCTTTTCTTTTTAATAGTCAATTTATTTTCAGCAGTCATCAAGCTTGAACACACTGGTCACCCACTCACTCACAGACACAAAGATGTACCTTTAATTTCACCACGCTGATTGCTCACCGTCACGATCTGGGTCTTTTGTTTTGTCTTGTTAAAGGACTTTTATGTTGAAATGCATTCTAAAAGTTTCCTTTGTGTCTGTATTCCTTTCCTGTTTGGTTTCCATTTCTATCCTTGCATCCCAATGTGTAATAGAGGGTATGCACGTGACGTCACCGTCGACCGTTACGACTGCGGTCACGGCGACTGAGTGGCAAAAGACTGAAGGGGCTCGCACACCGGACGCGAAGCTCAGCGCAGCGCCTCGCCATGTCTTTAAAATTCGAACGCATTGTTTTCTATCAGTGTACGCACACCAGCGGCAACATTCGGCGCCTGTCCGCGGCGCCCAGCTACGACTCAGAAAAAAATATAAAACAACGCGCTCGAATTTGAAAGACTTGTCGCAGCTCGGCGCTGAGCTTCGCGTCCGGTGTGCGAGCCCTTTGAGCGGCAGCATTGGTTTTCAGCGTGAATGTCGCGAAAAACACACAAAACACATCCAAAACGGGAAAGAGCTTTGTGATTGACTGTACAAATAGCTTTGACACAAAACCTGAGGTATATATTTAAAAACTGCAGAAAGCAACAGGGAAAAAAGCAAATGGATCACTGCAATTCACAGAAACAGCTCGACTCCAGGCAGAGAAACATGGATTTGCAGTTATCATTTTGTGTCGAACTGTTGGATTTTGAGGTAAAATCATACCGTATATATTGTATTGTTATATATTATGTTGACAACTCATCAATTAAATATTTACCATCTTATATTCTGCATAATTGGGTGTTTTTCAATAAACAACACTGACAAAAACTATACTATAAAACTATATATGTTTTAGGGCTGGACAATATGACGATATAACATTGATATAAGTGATTACTCGGATTTAAACCTATCTATATTGTAGTTATATAAAATATTCACAGGCAGATTTGCTTTATGTGTCTCCCCGCCGTCGAAATCAGGCACATATAAATGTCAGGAAACACGACTCCAGGCTGCATGTCAATATCCATGGATTAGGTTTAAATGACAAGTTGTAAGGAACACATTCAATTCAACCTTTAGTGTAATTCGTTAGTTTTACTCGCGTTTTCGCCGTTTCCACTGTTAAATCCAGTCAAGCAGCAGGTTCTTTTGCCACTCAGTCCAGCTGAGGGAGCGCGCTTTCGGCGGGAAAGTGACGTCGATGCATACCCTCTATACTCCCTGCGTTCTATTCGGAAGGGCTCATCCCTATGCCCTAATCCCTTCAAAGGGTTTACCCTCCGGAGTGAGAGCTTCGAAGGGATGAAGGGTGTAGGAGTCAAAAAAACTCTTCTTTTGGAATGCACTTCAGCGTCATCTCAACGAGACAATCAAGGAGGAGTGTGCAAGCTGCGCCCTTTGTTTAACGTTTATATATTTATTTATTTTTGGTTTATTGCACCATAATGTATATTTTGTCTATGAACTTGAAACATTTGAATAGACTGATAAAGGGAGCTGTAAAGTATTTTTGTTGAAGTACAATGTCGTTTTGACCAGAATAATGTGCCAAATCTAACTCGTATAAATATTACAGTAGTATAGAAAAATACTATACATACATTTATAGGTAAATTCAAACTCCTGACCTCCTGTACCCATTCTGTGACATCAAACAACTTCCCTGTGCACAGGATCATGGGGGTCCATCAGTTGTACCCTTCGAAATCCTTCATTCCGAAGGGCCCTTTGAAGTGGCCAGTTTTGAGCACTTCGGTTTGTAATGACCCTTCATTATGGCGGCCATGATTGTTTTCACTCCGAAGTGCCCTTCGGAGGGTGATCTATCCCGTTCCGCCCCATCTGTGTTGTCATATTAGCAAAGAATATACACTAACATTGCAACACCGGTGCCCAGCAGCCACCCTGCGTTTCCGGCGAGTCGGCAGTCCATTAGTTTCTATGGCAATATCAGCTGCTTTGTTAAAAAAAAAAAGTACATTAAGGCTGAAATACAACCTGAATGATGACAACACAGAATAAAATACTATCACTAGTGATCATCAAATCCATTTAACAGTTTATTTTACACACTTTGTGTTTAAGTCTTCCCATTTTTTCACAAAACCTTTGCTCTCTAGAAACCCAGTCAGTTTGGGTTAAAATTCTTTGAAGGTCTAGTATTAGCATTATAAACACTGAATTAATACCAACATGGAATTAAATTAAGGACATGCATCATAAAATTTGGGAATGTTGGGCAATATATGAATATAACAGCTTGATTTAGCAGTGTTGTCTAATGTCCGTTAAAGCAAAAGTGTCCAAGAGGAATTATGCAATAATGGACACAGCAATGCATTATGTATTTTAAGATCATTATGTTTGTAGCGTGATCCATTAGAATGTACAATATATTTCAATTCAGACCTAGATATTATTACTATTACTCCACTAGGTCTGAAATATATTGTTCGCTGCAAACATGATGAACTTAAATGTATTAATTATTAATTTACTATTAATAAATGTGTAAAGCATGGGCGTATGAGACACCCCCGCAGCCCCTGCGGTGTGTGGGGGCCCCCACCCTATGATGGGCCCCGTCGCAGATTTACCTATTTACTATGTAGCCTTTGCTTTTTTTGTTTTAGAACTGAACTCAATTGACTAAAGATGAAAATAAAGCATCCAAGTGAAGCCCAAAAATGCAAGCAGAAGATCACAGAAAATAGTGCTAAATTACCACAAAAGGGGGGGGGATCACCAGTGTTTCCATCGCCCATTTGTAAGGTAGCCAACAGCAAGCCTTGACACGCTGTGTTACTTTTAAATATGTTTGGCCTTCGCTGAGACATTATTATTGTTATTATTATTATTATTATTATTATATTTTGCACAAACGCATTTACCCTATTGCCAGCTCTGCTAATGGTCAGCTATAAGTCAATTCAAACTGAAACTGAAGTAAGCACTGACCTCGATCATGGTGACATCAAACCAAACTTATTTTCAACAAATCATCAACATCTAAACCTCTGGTAATTCTCAATAACAACTTCTGTAGATGTATGTCAGAAATAAAGTCAATCTGGTTAGTAATAAGTGAAGCTGGTAATGCTGTTTGTGGAGATGTTTAATCAGATCTTGAGCGATTTAATGTAATTTATCTTCAGCTGATTTCATTGAAGGCTGTGGCTGAAGTCATAGTTCTTGTTGTTCCTCTGTCCTTCAGTGATTCTGCTCGTTATCACCTAATTATCTCATTAACTCCAGCATGTTTCTGTGTTACATTTAACAGCCTGTAGTGTGCACACTGAGCAGTGTTCATTTCATCTGGGCTAACATCTGGGGCTTCCATAGAAATTGTGGACAAAACTGGATGGGCCCCAGTTAGACAGCCCAGGTGACACCCATCTGGGCCCCACAGCTGTGCTGGGGTGTGTTTCCCGAAAGCATCGTTAGCCAACTATGGTCGTAAGTCCCATTGAACCCTATTGGTAAAGACGAAACTTGCGACCATAGTTCGCTTTAGGAAACGCACCCCTGGCTGGGAATGTCTGACGTTCTTCTCCAAATGTAGCCTAGCCAATAAGTCTACAGTTATTTCTTTATTATTTTACTGTAAAATACATGAATTTAGTTTAGGCCTATATCATTTGATGCACCAATCGAAATTACTGAAAATTTGCGGCCGAAACAGCGAGGTTTAGCTTCTCCTCACGTTTTGACTGTGTTCTAATTTCTATAATGTTGATTTTCTTTTTATTATTATTATTATTGATAGCCTAGCCTATATGTATTTTCAAGATCAATCTTTTTTCTGTTGATGCGTGAATAAAACTTCACTAAAATTTGTAGCGCACCAATCCAATCATAACAATGAACTCTGCTTTAAAATGAAACAAAGTCTTTCTCAAGTTTTGAATTCTGTCGAAAACAATTTAAAAAGATAATTGCAACTTTTAATCTCACAATTCTGACTTCTTTTCTCAGAATTGAGAGATAAAAAGTCCAATTCTGAGGGGGAAAATACTGACTTTTTTCTCATAATTGCAAGTTTATATCTCACAATAACTTTATGCATGCATTTGCGACTTTATTTCATGCAATTCTGAGGGGGGAAAAGTCAGAATTGAGAGATAAATTTGCAGTTACCTTTTTTATTGTTCAGTGACGGAAAACAATTGCTTCCATATAGCGCCTCAGGCTCAGCTCAGACATAGCACGGATCAAGCGTGAACTAATCATCTCTTCCTCTTTAGTCTTTACTACTATTACAGCAGCAGCAAGTAAACATGAATGAACTGCAGAAAGAAAGTTGAAAGATACAGAACAATTTCCCGAAATGTATCGTGTATCAAACTATTAAACTTAAACTATTGCATAATCGATCAATCAGTGTTTCAACCGCGGAAAGACGATGATAAAATAACTTGAGAACAATGTCACGTAATGACACATTTACCTCAGAAAAGCCATTCAATGACCATAAACTGGATAGTTAGCTAGAAATAACCCTAAAATAGCATTTTAGATACATAGATACATTTGTGTGTTGAAAGTTGTTATAATGCTACTCTGTGTGTTCGCTTGGCAGCTGCTATGAGACACTTGTTGCACACTGTAGTAGGCTAGATCAATATTAGTCATGGTAAAACATGATACTCTCTGTAAATCAAGAAAACGAGATTTAAACAAGAAGCTATATAGCATGATTAGTTTTCAGTCGATGAAAGAATCCAAACAGTTCCTCATCTGTCTAATAAAACATATAATATGTTTTATTAGACATACGAGGAATATAATCCGTCTTTGGTGTTTCCATGGTTTCTACAAAATAAAACCGGAAATCGAGGGTAACGTGGGTATGATGTCATTGATAGGCGACGCACGGACATGGCCCGTGTCCGGGTTAAAATTGCATATTTCTCTGGATTTAAACATTCTTGGAAACATTTGGGATAATGTAAATACACAAGTCAACAAAATATATAACACTGTTCTAGTGGTTTTTGTATATTTTAATCCAAAAATCCTACATATTGTGGCTTTAACTGGTTGCATATGTCAGATTTATTGCAAGACTCGGGCAGAAAAAAGCTGTGGCTTTCAAACATTGTTTACTTAATCAAACAGTCAGTGTAATGGTGAAGGTATAGATCAAATAGGCCAATTGATGGAAGGTTTGCGAAGAAATTTCATGCTCCCTTGTAAAAGTATTTTTTAGTATTTTTAAAATACAAAAATACAGTAGTTTATTTTGATACATGGTGTGGCTGCTGTATTTTGTAGTTTATTTTGATACACTTAAAATGAAGGTATTTGGTATTTTATTTTAAAATACATTTTGATGTATTTTTGCCCAACCCTGTGTATAGGCATCGGTATCGGCGAGTACTAGAAAAAAAGTATCTGTACTCGTACTCGGTCCTTAAAAAATGGTATTGGTGCATCCCTGATGACAACTTAGCCTAGTCCAGCCCAAAAACAAATTCAAGACTTTAATAAAAATAGCATAATAGGTCCACATTTAAAATTAAAAGAATTGATTAATTGCAAATGTGCTTTAAATCATCATAATGAAAGTTTAATACATGTCTTACTTACAGAAATATTTTTATTCTTTTGTATTTAAAGTCGCTCACATTTCAGAGGAAGAGACATCGATTGAGAATCTATTACAAATGAGAACTCTACATGAGATAGCAATACATGTACTTGAAAAAATATTCAGAAAGTAAGAAATTCTGTTTGATAGAGATGACTGTTTTAAGAAATGTTCTAAAGTTGTTGGATATACATAGTTATGTTCAAATTAGACAAAAGAATTGATTTATTTGTTTGCATCAGATTGTTAATTCCAGTTGTTTCTTTAACCAAGGCGTTTTCTGCGTCTCACTGACCATGTGATTACAGCAACAACAAAGCATATGACCATAGTTACTACACACAAAGAAATGACTAGAACTGTCAAATTCAAGCCTGGGTTTGATATTCCGTGGAGGTTTGGATCAGGGAGAATCTTTGAAGCTTGAGCGATGTTAGAGGTTTCAGATTTCGCATTTTGTTTGTCCTCAGAGACTGAACTGCAAAAAATATTGTGGTGCCATTTTGGACTGTGAAACTGAGATTGAATGAATGCTGTTCGACTGATCCAGCCTCCAGCGGTGAGACGGCAGCTGTGTTGACTACATGAGCATTGCTGAAGCTTTCTCGAAGCATTTGAAGGTCATAGCTCCACCTGATCTCATAGGCTTTAGCTTAAAGGAAAAGAAACATGCCATGCAAGACAATTAAATTTACATAATTTCATGATCTAAATTTAAAACTAATTCTATGTTGTCAGTGAAGATGAAAAACTTTGTATTTTAAATTCTGGTATAGTAACTGTATGTTTTACCTGTCCCTTGGTCGAGGTCTTCACCAGGAGCCGTCCAGCTGAGAAGCACAGAGTCCTCCTGGATCTCAGCACTCAGATCTGTGATTTTGTTAGGAGGGAAATTTGGTGGCGTTGTGCCTGTAAAAGCCACCTCAAAACTCTCACCGATGGCTGTCCTGGTAAATCTTCCAACCTCGAGAGGTTCTTCAGAAACTTGAGGCTTTGGAGGGTTCAGCTCCACCACACCTGAAATTAGAAGAACCACCTGAATCTGCTTGATTCTGTCTGAAGGTTTTCTCCGAGCAGTGGTGTAGCTAAATATAGTTCCAGTTTGTGCATGAATTCATTGACTTTCTGCAGGTTACATAGATACACGTGTCTTTATGAGGGAGTAAGTGAATCATTATCTCAAGCAATTCATTCAAAACAATCATTCATTCAGTCACAAGCTGCATTCCAATTATCAGGGTCCCTACACAGTGTTCATATCTCTCTATTCACTGAGGATGTAAAACAAAGTGCTACCAGTTTGAGGTACGATGGTCTTATAATGCTTCTAAAATAATTATAATATAAATTACCATATGTTATTTGGTGTAATATGGCCTACATGTATATAATATGGATATATATATAATACATCCATGTATAAATGTCTGTTGCAATGTTTAATATGAAAATATTTTTTTATAGTGATATGTGTTTTATCTAATTTGATCATAATCATGATAGATGCATTGTGAATTTTGTGTCTTGCACACTTTATACCTGCGAACAGCTGCATACAAACCAGACATTGGAGTAATTAAAAGCATATTAATATTGCTGCTGCTACTCAATATTAACTTTTTTTTTATTATTATTGAACTGCTGTATAATAATAATATCACCACACTCACAGTTGTGCTGTTGGTCTGAATGCAAGTTTTTCTATTCAGCTGTGATCAAGTTTAAAAAAGAAAAGGGTTTACCGTTTACCACGTATCCAGGTATATATGGGGCACCAGACCTTTTTGGGAACGTAAATCTGGCTTGTCCATCTTGATTCTTCACTCTTACTTTCAAGCTGATTCTCCCTTTTTCAAACTTTGTGAAATATCTGGAATAGACGCCATCATCTTTGAAAGCATCAGCTCCTGAAAAGATGTATCTCTGAGTTATATCATTTGGAAATGTACATTATTTATTTATATTTTAAGTTAAGTGCACACTTGGAACAAGAATTATGGGTAATTTACCTGCTCCATTGTCCAGGAGTTGTAATTCTTGTGCGGACCCAGATTGGGACTCCAGCGTAGCCCACACTTCAGCATTTATTACAGGCCTGTAATTCTGACTGACCTCAGCAAAACACTATCAAGGGTTTAGTGCCGTCACTGAACTGCTGGTTCATGCGGGCTTTTACTATGATAGGAGGAACATCAGCACTCGCCGCGTGACTCGTTACTGTTATAGTCAGAGCCTGAAGTGTTTTAGTTTGGATACTGTACTTCCAGTCCCCAGGCTAGAAAAAACATGCAAGCAGAAAAATAGAGGTTTGCTATAAGTGTAGCTGAATCATCAGTGATAACCACTACACAGTAAAATCCCCAGAGTTAAATCAACTCTGCTCAGAGTACATTTAGTCCCACTCTGAAATAGTGCTAAAATAACACTGAAGCAGAGTTAAAGTTAATGAGATAATTAAGCAGCAGATTGAACAGTAATGATGAACACCTACTGTTAACAAGCAGAATCACTGAAGAAAACACAAGAACTACAACTGACTTCAGCCAAAACCATTTAATTTAAATCAACTGAAGGTAAAAGACATTAAAACTCTCAACATCTGATTAAAAGATCTGATTTACCTATTACTAACCAGATTGACTTTATTTCTGTCACACGTCTAAAGAATTTCTTATTGAGAATTAACAGAGGTTTAGATGTTGGTGTTTTATTGGTCAAAATTATGCCACCATCATGGTGGTCAGGGTTTGTTTTAGTTGGGCTCTTGACCCTTTTATGTTTTTAAAATAATTTGTGTTTCAGAAATTGCAAGTGTTTCACAGCAAACACTTGTGCATTGCTGAATCAAAAGACTAAAGGAGCAGATCAACTTGAATTTCTCTTTCTCTTTGGTTTCTTGACTGGCATTCAGCTATTACAAAATTGCAACAACAAAAAAATCCATTAAACAAATGCCACTGTAATGCTTCAGTGCTAAAAATTAACAAGTATTACTGCTCAGGCTTATACATAAAAATATAGCATATACAATCCTCAACAGTGGTGACAATAATTATTTATACTGCAGTGCATGATGGAAGTTTTGTCTTATGGTGATACCCAGCATGCATTGCAGCGTGAAGCATTTTTTTTATCACCATTGTTTAGATTCATATGCTGATTCTTGATGTCTGTGTGTGACGCAGTAGTTCAACTTTTTTATGCACTAAATGGTTTTAAAATTACTCAATATATCTGTTTGGTGCAGCACTTTCTTCTCATGCTGTAGTTTCACAGGGTTGGTAAAACAAAACCAAAAAGTACAAATGACAAAACATATGATCAGTTGCTTTGACTGCAATTAGGCCATCTTACAATAACTATATCAGCATATAAAAACACTGATTTCACTGCTTTATAACAACATACGCATTATTGCAGAGAAAAATCTAACATAGAAAGTCAAGGGTCAAGAGCCCAGCTTAAGCAAATGCTGATATCCATGATGGTGGTGTCTTTTCTTTTCTTTTCTTTTCTTGACCAAAAAACCTGGTCTATTTACCTCTGTTAATTCTCAATTCTGCAGATGTTTGAAATTGAAAAAATAAAGTTAATGTGGTTAGTAATAAGTGAACTAGTAATGCTGTTTGTGGAGTTGTTTAATCAGATCTTCAGAGATTTTAATGATTTTTATCTTCAGTTGATTTCATCTAAGGCCGTGACTGAAGTCAGTTGTAGTTCTTGTGTTTCTCTTTTCTTCAGTGATTCTGCTTGTTAACAGCAGGTGTTCATCATTAATGTTCAATCATCACTTAATTAATTGCTTAATTATCTCATTAACGTTAACTCTGCTTCAGTGTTATTTTAACACTATTTAGAAAGGGATCAAATGTACTCTGAGCAGAGTTGATTTAACTCTGTGGATTTTGCTGTGTAAGATAAGTCTTAGTCTGAAGATACTGTTGAACACATTTTCATAAAAACTCTTATCTAAAACTCTTAACCCAGATGCCTTTTATTTTGTTTTAACAGATTGTTTAGTTTAGATGTTTATGGACTGAACTATAAAATGAATAACTGGTTCATAAAAGTTGTCATACCTCTGCAGTTCCTGGAACATTCAAGGTGAGTGTTTTCAGCAATATATCAGGATTCATTTCTGTCTGATTGTAGATTGAGCCACTTGGTGACTGAATGGAAATGATAGGAACACTTTGTTGATAGATTATTACAAAGCTGGTTTTGTTACCAACAGTCTGATCCACGGATACTGTCCCATTGAACCAATCTGATGTTTTTACTCCAACACTTTCTAGCTAAAGAATGATTAAAAAGAAACATTAAAATACTCAATATCGATGACACTCTCAAAGTAATAATTGTATTCAATGAGTGATCACTTGCCAAACCTGAACTGGATCTTTTGTGTAATCTCCATTTGATAATGTAAGTGAAGCAAATGCATCCATTAACTGGTTGGAGGTGATCTGATCATTTGGTGAGAAGTAAATCCCCCCTATTTTCACCATGAAACAATTGTGCATTACATACTAAACTGACACTAATGTAATATATGATTTACTCAGACATAGATACTTATTATTTATTTTTACTTACCAGTTTGTGTCGCCATATCCCTCAGTGCGTTAGCTGCATTGGGACCTAAAGCTATTGTGTGTATAATGGCGCCAGTCTTTATTGCATCACGACTACAACTGCCAATGTCGTCTGTCGCCTCACCATCTGTCAGAAAAATGATTTCATCTCCTAATACAACCCCATTGTCTGTTCTAAGTACCTGGTGGTTAGAAAAAAAGAGATCATTTGCCTAGATATTGCCTAGTATATAAACTATATATACACTTCACATATTACAAACATAAAATTAACAATTAAAATATCACCTGTAAGCCTAGATTAAGGCCTTTACACATGTTTGTTGATCCACTTGCTGTACTTGGCAACAATTTGATGAGTTTCTCTCGTGTGGATTCACTGTCAATAGTAGTCAAGGGGCTCAGAGTAAAAGCATCAGTACTGAATCTTACAATTCCAACACTGGCTTGATCCTCAATGATGTTCCGCAGTAAATGTGTGGCAGCCTGCTGTAGTCGAAGGATTCTGGAGTCCTAGAAAATGGAACTCATTTAAGAGCATTGATATTATGCAGGTAATCTTGTTTCAAATTAAGGTTTTTTTATGTTTGCATACTGTTGTCATGCTTCCTGAGACATCAAGGATGAGACAAACAACCCGTTGCTTTCTTTGCACAACTTTGAAAGTTGGTGCTGGTGGAGAGGACTGCATTGGTTTTAGAGAAGGAAGTGTGTCTTTATCCACAGAATCCTCAAATATTACGTTCCACGTCGGCTTGTTGCCACATTTTTCATTTTGCAGGTTTGGGGCTTCATAATTGTGTTCGTGTGCTTGACAAAATGTGATCACCTAAAAAAACAAAATTTGTCACTAAACAAAAGTATGTCCCCAAACACAGCGTATCAGTTTAAGATGTCTTGTTTTAATTAACCAGGGAGTAAAAAAAAGAACTTGATTATCTTTGAGTCCTCATATCACTGAATTTCAACTTTATATCTCAAGTAATTTCTGACAAACTTAAAAATTAATATTAGCTTCTTATAATTCAAACTTTATATTTTTCAAATGTAACTTGTCAAACAGATGTTGCAAAGTGAAATTGATGTAGATAATAATTGTGGGATGTAACATCCAAATGATTTGGCAAACAGAAGAAGAAAGGGAAAAAAAACATGTACTGTATGCTGCAAGTTTAATTAGTTACTGAAGTAATTTGCTGGAATGTGTGGAAACATGCAGTAGCGTGTTTACCCACCACGCAAAGCACGCAATTGCGTGGGGCCCTGCAGGCTTGGGGGGCCCCTGCAATTTCTCCAGTATATCTAGTATATTCTCCAGTATATACAGAATATCTAAAATAACTGATACTGAATCGAATTGCAAGCTTGTGAATCAAGATGCATAACTATGATGACAGACTGGCAGGAAATTATGCAAAACAGAAAAACAAACAGGTGATATTGTGACATACTGATAAACCTCATCTTTTCATTATTGTTAATAATAGTTGCAACCTGCACGCTTAAATGTGCATTGAAAATTGCCAGCTGCAGCTGATAAACCTGATAAACTATCACGGGGCCCCCTCCTGGAGACTTGCTTAGGGCCCCCAATAACCTAAACACACCACTGGAAACATGCAAAATCTGCACTTACAGAATCCAGGCTTGGTATGAACATTATGGAGCTCTCTGTGTACTGATTTTTGTTTGGAAAATACGTGCACCCCTTAGTAGGTAGTAAAGTTTGTTGATCAATGTGGCACAGTTGAAGAGATCCATCAGCAGAAGGATGATAAAGCATTCCATCAATGAAATTGCTACACCTAAAAAAGCAAGAAATCAAAAGTGATTGTAATTTCCAAGGACACTTTAATAATATTCTTTCTTTTTATTCACAGTTTATGACCTTGTAGCTGCAATGCGGCCATTAGAGTGGTAGAAAGGTTTTGTGTCACTGTATTCATCATACACGCCCCATCTCAGATGAGCCCATTCATGAACCAAGACCTTTCCTGCAAACGAACATTTTTGGTAATTAAACAAACAGATTACTGCATTAACCTGGATAAATGTTGAAGGATAACAGATGACATTCACCTCTTGGTCCGTAAAGCTGAATGACAGAGTCGTTTAGGAGATAGTTTGGGGTGAAATGAACGAACTGAGCCTCATCTCCACATTCACCATACTGATGAGCGTATGGCTCAATTGAATCAGCATTATCGATTCTTATTCTGGCCTGTGTTTGACATAGAGATTGGGTCAGCAACATCATATGTGAATGAAATGACTGGAAATTAATATTTTAAAAGATATAATACCATAATGCTCTGTACCTTTTCATAGGACTCTGTGCTTGCTTTGTCAAATTCCGTACTATTCCAGTGGGGTGGAACGAGTATCGTAGCTTCTTTGAAATAGACCTTTTTTCCCAATGCTTGATGAAGATAAATCGACCCTTCAGTGAACATGTCCTGTCAGAAGGAAAGTGAAAAGATAAAAAGAGAAAACTCAGTGTATTTATACAAAATTAATTATTAATTTGTTCATTCACAGATACGGTCAACAATTATATACTGTATTTCTAAGATTAAAAAAATATTAGAACACAAAATCTTCTGTAACATCTTTAACAAAAGCCACTAAAACCATTAATGCACATAAAGTTTGTTAAGTAGAGAAAAAAAAAAAAAGGAAAGAAAAGCATATTCACCTTGATTTTATCAATAAGCATGTTATCCTCTTTTACTTTTGAACTGATTGCAATGGTAATGTCAACATAACCATTTCCATCTAGTTTGATTCCAGTGGAGGATGACAGCAACATCCATAATAAGACCAACACTGTTCTTGAGTCCATAGCTGTAGAGTTCTGATGAACAGCAACTCACGAAACCCAGTTTTGAGACGTATATAGTAAAAAATTAACTTTAAGGGCCTGATTATAGATGGAATGTCATTTACTGGAATGTACTAAATTATATCAATATAACTGGACTGGGTCATATCACTAAAAGTACATATTAAATTGACACATTATTACAGTGTCATGGGGCAAAATGTTGGAGACAGCAATCAACAGCAAGCTATTTCATTCGCTGACTGTTATTGCACAGGAAAGCACCTACAGTGCTGCAACTCTCACACGGACCTCAAAATAAGGCTCAAAAACACAGTAAAAAACAAAACAGTAATATTGTGAAATATTATTATAATTTAAAATAACTGTTTTCTATTTGAATATATTTTAAAATGTATTTTTTTTCCTGCAATGGTAAAGCTGATTTCCTTTTTAATAAATAAATAACAGGACACGAATATAGCAATTTGCCACTGCTATAATTCAAAGTGACATCAAAACCACAAATCCCTTTAAATTAATAAATGTTTGTCACAATCAGATGCTGGGTCATTATTTAGTAGAACGAAATAACCACATGATGTTCCTCTATCTCTGCCATTCACTCTCATAAGATGTTTAAATGAGTGCTGTCTGTCACTCCACTGTAAAAAAATATTTTCATGATTTATCATAACTGTGGTGAACAGCACATTCCAGGACAAAGGTTTGCTTTTCATTAGATCTTGATGGATTAACACCTATTTTAACGATCTAAGCACATGATCTAAAGCGCATGGTGCAAGTGCACTTAGGGTGTGTCCGAATCCATTTTCATAGTTTAACGACGGGAAAAATGGCCAGCACGCCCAGTGCATGGTCTAAAAGGGTTGTCCCTAGTCTCTTATCCAGTAATGGGTGTGTTTTGGGTGTAACATGTAAAAAAACAATCAGAGTCTCATCTCCCATTCCCTTTAAAAGCCAGTTGTGCTCGCGCCTGTCACAGACCCGCCAGGCTCATCCATCAGCCAATCACAGCGCACTCCCTCACCAGAGTTCTAGCTACACGCACCTGATCCTCATCATCACTAAATCAACACCAGATACTTTAGCACAGCACTCAGTTCACTGTCTGGTCTCGTTGATACAAGGACTACTATTCCGATGCTCCAGTTCATTGAGAATACTTACCCATTCCATTCCAGCGTGCTTCCCAGTCTTCGTGCAAAGTATTTGTGTGTGTGTCTCCCCATTGTCTCCGTGAGTTCACCCCACCACTTCGCCTCCAGTTATCCACGTGTCATCCACCTGCAAGAGAAAGGACAGTATTACCACTTCTATTTCACCATCTCAAATACCTATTTAACTTACATTAAACAATTAAAGCTGCTGTAGGTAACTTTTGTAAAAAAATATTTTTTACATATTTGTTAAACCTGACATTATGTCCTGACAGTAGAATATGACACAGATAATCTGTGAAAAAATCAAGCTCCTCTGGCTCCTCCCAGTGGTCCTATTGCCATTTGCAGAAATACACCGCTCCCGGTAAGAAACAACCAATCAGAGCCAGGAGGAGTGCCTTAGCAGTGTCAATCAATCAAGCTCGCGTGCGCGCTGATCTCACCCCTCCCATGCACAGCGCCAGCGCATACAGGCTTCAAGATTACCGGTGTGCTGCAGCTTTGCTTATGGCGAAATAAAACGATGTTATATGCAAAGGACCACCCTGAAATCTACAAGAAACCATGCCATACATAATTTGTCAGTCCTGTTTTGAAATTATCTTAGTTGTGTAGTTCTTAAAAAATTAAACAAATCAAGCAGGGATAGCTCCCTCCACCTCAGAAAAGCCGCTCCGATATTTACCCTCGTTTTATTTCGGGCTCTATCTAATTCTTTCTTTTTGGCTTTTTTATCATCGTCATCTGTCTTTTTCTGTTTACCCGTCTTTATTTTATGAGCAGGTGCCACTCGAGGAATTGGCAGTTTGGATTGTTTTTCCGCCATAAGCAAAGCTGCGGCACACCGGTAATCTTGAAGGCTGTATGCGCTGGCGCTGTGCATGGGAGGGGTGAGATCAGCGCGCACGCGAGCTTGATTGACACTGCTAAGGCACTCCTCCTGGCTCTGATTGGTTTTTTACCGGGAGCGGTGTATTTCTGCAATGGCAATAGGACCACTGGGAGGAGCCAGAGGAGCTTGATTTTTTCACAGATTATCTGTCTCATATTCTACTGTCAGGACATAATGACAGGTTTAACAAATATGTAAAAAAAATTTTTTTACAAAAGTTACCTACAGCAGCTTTAACATTACTTACCTGCACATCTGTTATTCCTTGCTGTTTGAAAATAAATTCAGTTATATCTGCAAACCTGTTGTTTCCTATCCTTCTGTCCGTGACAGCGCCATGCCGGATTCACTAATTATATGCCGGAATTTGCAAGCGAATACTTCTCTAGCCCTTAAATGCATGACTGTTTTGCCAATCATTCTTACATATTCGTGTCTTTTATCGACCCAGTTCTATATCTAACACAGAAGGATCTCTACCTGTCGTGATAATATAAAACTCCTCTGATATTAGAGTAACAATTACAGAAGAATAAAATAAAGCATATTTTGTTACCTTTTGGAGCTTGAAAGGGTTCAGTTTGAGCAGATGTTTTATGCCATCATCACTGTCCTCGTCAGAGCTCATTTCCCAGTAAATTCAGCAAATAATGGGCTAGTTTTATGTTTGAGGTCACGAATATGAGCCCATTCGCGATCTCAAACGTATTCTCAAAACTATATAATTTTCAACATCTTCAAAATCAATATTTCGATCGCTAACAGCTTCACCAGATCAATCCAGTAACAGTTCAGTCATATTTGATTGCGTTCAGTACTTATTCTGCAGTAAATCGCTGAGCCATTTCATGTTTTTCTTATTATTTTGTTTTCTGTCTAAATGAGTCGTCACTTCAGCATTGTGTATCAGACATTGCCACCTTGTGGAATAAAGGTGAATTGCACTTATTCCGTCATCTAAGATTCAATTATTGTGCAGAAAAAAATATACGTACACTCATACACACCTCGGGTCGTTTGCGACCCTATACAATTTGTACAAAAATGGGCATTCTTTTATAATTTTAGGATTTTTTTCTTGTTATATTCTTTATAATGAATTGATTGAGGAATACCAAGAAGGTTGATGTCTAACTTTAAAAAATGAACGAGGAGGAGGGTAATGAATGACGTCCCGGGTCACTAAAGACCCGAGGTATGCATTTAAGGGCTAGTGAGGAGATGCACGAGCAGACCATCTACGGGTCAAGCCGGATTCCACCAAAGCAGTTTTATCTTTATGCACACAATAATAATCTTTTACATTATGATTTTATTTTTAATATTTGGCATGTGTGTGCTGCTGCGTGTCCCTGTGTGTGTGTGTGTAATAAGCAAAGTGTACGCGAACCTGTAGGTGCATATTACTGACACGCTCTTTAAATAACAAAACAAATATTGCACCATTGACTTTAGACCAGGTTTTGGTTAGTCAATGTTTTGTTAGTCTATTTCAGTTGCCTCAAAACATCAGCGCGCCAACAATGCACCTGAACACACCTCGTTTTCGGACCAGCACGCCCATGGGTGCACAAATGGGCGCAAATGCATTTGCTATTTAAACAAAGTGGCGCAGGACGTGAAACGGACCAAGAGGTGAACAGTTCAATGCTGTGCTTGTACTGTGCATTGTTACATGATCGGGTCCTTTAAGTAAAGACATTTTAATGGGTAGGCTACTCTTTTTTTTTTTTTTAGAGTATCAAATCTTTTTCCATCATATTTGGTCACTATTTGTTTAGAATATTGCCAATATTCTGGTGGCGGTTTGGAAAGTGAGAAATGCATTGGTAAACTTTAAAGGCACTTTAAAGACTCCCAAATTTGTGCAAATATGCTCCAAGAAGGGTGGGCCACACTGTGTGTGTCCCCTCTGATGCCAGCAGCCAATCAGAGCACTGGAATGGAGAAGCGCCAAATTGCAATCTCCTCCTCATCAGAAAGGGATAAAGGTACCCTTTCAACAGACACTCCTAGTCCCGGCCCAAAAGGTTGAAACTGTAACTGATACAACCACATTCTGAGCCATATGAGACATAACGGATACTACAGACTGTTCTGAGCCTCTGGTTCGTCCAGAGTGACAACAACAGATTCTATGCTCTGAGTCTCTATTAATATTTTATAAATAAAAATGTCTAATATTATTTAAAAATGGACATTCTATTAAAATGTGTTTTACACTCAAGAAATTCTTACACAAATAACAAACCGGTTTCTTTTCCCCTTTCAATAAATATGAATGAGTGAGTCCAAACAAGAGTGAAGTACAAAAACTTGTTTACTAAGTAAAAGTTTAGCAACCAAATGTTGGCCTACATCATTTGGATTAGTGCTGAATGAGAGAAAGCCCAACGCCGTTTGTTTCACTTTTAAATAAATTGTTTTGGCGTTTAGCCTATGTTGTAAGTAAGTTCAAGTAAATATGCTAGAAAAATGTTACTCATTCAATATGTGCACGGAAAAGGAACATAATTGTCTAAAATGTCATTTATCTGACACAGAGACGCACATCTTTGAAGCGAAGATACATCATGAAAATAGAAATAAGATTCTCTGGTCTGATGAGACCAAGATAGAACTTTTTGGCCTAATTCTAAGTGGTATGTGTGGAGAAAACCAGGCACTGCTCATCACCTGTCCAATACAGTCCCAACAGTGAAGCATGGTGGTGGCAGCATCATGCTGTGGGGGTGTTTTTCAGCTGCAGGGACAGGACGACTGGTTGCAATCGAGGGAAAGATGAATGCGGCCAAGTACAGGGATATCCTGGACGAAAACCAGAGTGCTCAGGACCTCAGACTGGGCTGAAGGTTTACCTTCCAACAAGACAATGACCCTAAGCACACAGCTAAAATAACAAAGGAGTGGCTTCACAACAACTCCGTGACTGTTCTTGAATGGCCCAGCCAGAGCCCTGACTTAAACCCAATTGAGCATCTCTGGAGAGACCTAAAAATGGCTGTCCACCAACGTTTACCATCCAACCTGACAGAACTGGAGAGGATCTGCAAGGAGGAATGGCAGAGGATCCCCAAATCCAGGTGTGAAAAACTTGTTGCATCTTTCCCAAAAAGACTCATGGCTGTATTAGATCAAAAGGGTGCTTCTACTAAATACTGAGCAAAGGGTCTGAATACTTAGGACCATGTGATATTTCAGTTTTTCTTTTTTAATAAATCTGCAAAAATGTCAACAATTCTGTGTTTTTCTGTCAATATGGGGTGCTGTGTGTACATTAATGAGGGAAAAAAATGAACTTAAGTGATTTTAGCAAATGGCTGCAATATAACAAAGTGAAAAATTTAAGGGGGTCTGAATACTTTCTGTACCCCGTATGTATGTAGAAAATTATGCCATAATTTAAATTGTTAAATATCAAATGTCCAAGATTCAAGTTTAAAAAATTCAAATCTATAAAAATAGCACTCAATATTAATTCTGTTAAATGACACTTGTCAATAATTCGAATTTACACTATTCAAATTCAGATCATATTTCTAGCTCGATATTTATACACCACTGAAAACACATATAATGTATATTATAATGCATTTCTGTCAATAGATCCTCCGAAATTGTACACATTGCACCTTTCATCATGAATTCATTTACAGATTAGGGAGCTAATCACAATTTTTTAGAAGGGCTGAGTAGAAATTTAGGAGGGCTGAAAAAACAAAATGAAACTTCTGTCTTTACTCACCATTTATGTGAGTAACGATTAGATCATCTTTGAAACACAAATAAATATGTTTAAAAAATCTGAGCAATTTCTGTCCCTCCGTTGTCAGTCCAAGCACATTATGAACAACATGAGTAAACGACAGAATTTTAAGATATAGGTGAACTAACCGTTTATGCATCATGTATGATAGTATGCGTGTATGATAGTAACAGCTGGTGTAATTCTCCCACTGACTGTCATTGGAGAATGAATGTTTTGCAAATTGTACCTATTTTGATTTCTTTTAATATTCAACCTCTATTAAAATGTGAAGACTTTATTTACAATTCTTAAAGCACTATGAGAACATCAACACTACTCCGATACACAAGGAGGCAGTAAGGAGGTCACAGTGTAATGTTATTCATCCACAAGCGGGAGCAGCAAAAATCGCACTGCAAAGCAAAGCAAAACCTTACTGTTTTTATCAATGTAGTTTTCTTCCAGCAGGGGGCGCTTGACGGCCCAGAAAGCAGAATCGATCATTAAGCCACATCCCAATCTCAGGGTTTGTTTTGTCTTACGGTGGACATCTAAATGAATAATCACGGAATTATAATCAGTACACAGATTCCTATATGACAGACAAAACAGAAATCCGCCATAATAATAAGTGCACGAGTATTAAAAATGTCCTTATTAAATCATCCAATCGACTGTCATTGGTTCATCCTATTCAGCGCTGTGAAAAGTAACACTTATCACGTGACAACGTCGGTTACATGACTAATGTAAATAATGTGCTGGACAATAATTAACATTAGAAAAACGACTTGTAATTTTTAAATGCCGTTGAGTTGAAAATACACAGTGGATAGTAATAATAATTGTACACATATCGTATCTAATTAATTGGAAACATCATTCGGAGCGCTCATCTCTGCCTGTGTCAGATTTGATGTTTCAGGCTAATGGCCGCTCTAGCCGCTCGCTCTATTTCTGTGAGAAACCAAGAGGGGAAAGGCACAGTATGAAGTAAACAGATGTTCTCAGTGTCTTGATATCATTCAAAATATTTCACAATCAACAACCATCTAAATGTTTTTACGCAGCCTGTCATTTCGCCAGTTTACCGCGTTTCGGCCGATGCGGAGGCGTTTTCGATGAATCCCTGCTGCATTACAGTATGTGCAGGAGGCCTACAACTTAACAGGTCTGTGGAGACTGGCAATGCTTTATGCTGTTGAGGTTTATTATTCATTTCATCTGTTTTAATAATGACTAGACCTAATAATGTATAACGTACAATAATGACTTGCATTGGGGTCCAAATACCTGAGACCACTAGTCAGAATTAATTTTTGTTTAGTGTTATGTTTTTTTTTTGAATAGTGAATGTTATGATTGACACAATTTTAATGATCAATTTTCAATATTCAAACGAATTTAATAATGTCTTTAAATCACCATGAAATAAAAATGGGCAATGATATGATGTTTATTATAATTAATTTGTTAACATCATAGTTTTTTTTTTTTAATTCATGTGCCCTCCGTAATCTTTAATTACGCATTAAAGGGTTAGTTCCCCCAAAAATGAAAATTCTGTCATTAATTATTCACCCTCATGTTGTTTCAAACCCGTAAGGCCTTCGTTAATCTTCAGAACACAAATTAATATATTTTTGATCCGTAACTCCATTGACAGCCTACGCAACTACACTTTCAGGCCCCAGAATGGCAGTAAAGACATCTTTAAAGTAATCCATGTGACTCCAGTGGTTTAACTTCAATTTTATGAAGCAATGCACAAAGAAACATAATTTTCCACTTTATTTACAAAATATTAATCTCCATCACGCATTCATGTAACAACGTCAACGACATGAGGGTGAGTAAATGAAAGAATTTACATTTTTGGGTGAACTATCCCTTTAACTTGCAATTCTGATGACATGTGCACCAGCATGAGGGCGGGACAATAATAATCCCTCCCCTCCAGAAACCTGATTGTAGCAATTTTTTAAACGACAACAATCCAATCAATTTTCAATGGATAAAATGAACTCCCACTCTACTTTTTTTTTTTCTTTTTTTTTTTTGTAAAGTCTTTTCACTCAGATCAAATCCTTTATTTTTTTATTTTTTTTTATAAAAAGCTTTACATGGTCAGTGTCAAAAATTTTACGTAGTAAGGTTTCGCAAGGTTTCTAGACAATTGTTTTTTTTTAATTGAGCTTCTTTAAAATTTGAAGTGCCACTTTTGCAGAACACCACGTCATGTGCGAGATGTCGCAAACACAATGTTCAAACACTTCCATCTAGCAATTTTACACCGAAAAAAAAAAAAAAAAACAGCGCAGTGGAATGGCCCCTTATAGTGCAGAATCTGACATTTTTCTTATTGATTTTACATCATAGTGTTTCCTTGTTTTATATTTCGAAAATTCTAAATTAGATTTTGTATCCTAGATTTTAATTGTGGTCTCAGACCTGACAATATGAAAAAGTACTTACATTAAAGTCAGCATGAAATGGAAGTTACGATAATCTTTTCTTCCCTGTTGTGATGTATATCCAAGTGAAACGGCTTCTCCAACCAATAAAACAAACAAACAAACAAAAATGTCGGGCTGGACTTGATTTTGTCCGTAGGGAATTGATTGGATGGTTGTGGTTTGCTATTGGTGGATCTCATGTGAGTGACAGGTTGTCCCGCCCTTGCGCCAGTAAACGTCATCAGAGAAGAGATGTAAGAGGGAGGGGAAGCTATTTTGATTAAAGATTTTGAGGGCATATACATTTTTTTTTTAAATAATGATGTGCAAGGGTAAATAATTTATAAGAAATACTGCAATATTCCATAAATAACAAGAGTTCTTTAATCTACCCTCTTTCCGAAGTGGGTTACATGTTTAGGGGCCTCAAACAGGGAGGAGACCATGAACCTGAACGAGAAGAAGCCCAACAAGTGGTGGACAGAACCGGACACGTTTGCCATGCTGGCCCTCATAGAGCAGATGGGTCTGGTCCACGAGCTGGACAAGAAGCGTCAGCGCAACGAATCCCTCTTCCGACGCCTCCGTCTGAGTCTGGCAAAGCGGGGCATCCACTTCACCGTCACCCAGATCCGTAACCGCTGGAAGAGCCTCAAACACAAGTACCGTAAGATCAAACTGGCCAGCTACCGAAGTCCAGCTGCACGTCTCTCTGCCATCGAGTCTTTCCGCTACTTCCATATGCTGGATCACATGTTGGTGCGCAGACCAAAGACGGGAAGCAGGGAGGACGACCTCACAGATGGTCACGCCCTTCTTGGACGGTCACTCGCAGACCTGGATGACCACACAGATAGTACTGATGCCCATTGCCTTTTTGCATGACTTGCAGTTTATTTGTATGACTTGCAGTTTATTTGTCTATATGCAGATGAATAGTTCATCCAAAAATGAAGATTTGGCCATTTACTCACCCTCATGTCGTTCCAGACCCGTTTGTTTTGTGGAACACTGTATTAATGTTAGAATGGGATTTTCCTTACAATGGATGTGAGGACGGATGCCGTCAGGCTCAATGAAAACATCACAAAAGTGCCCCATATGATTTGTGCACTATATTCCAAAGTCATATTATTTTGTGTGAGGTGCAAGTTGTTATTCACTGATAATCTTCACCTCCACCACAGCTCTCAAATCCCATTCACATTCACATATATTTAAAAATGGTGCATCAAGACTTGTTGCACCAGGTTTGACATTAATGGTATCAAATTAGCATATTTCCCAGTTTACTTTTAATGCTAGTAAAAAGAGCCTATATATGGAACACAAAAAGAGTTTCACTGAAGAAAGAAAGTCACATGGGTTTTTGTGTATAAATGATGACAAAATTTTCATTTTTGGGTAAACTATTACATTTTTACATTAGAAATTGTGAAGACCCTGTTGTATTTTCTTACTTTATAAGAAAATACGATCATATTGCCTTATTTTATTTATAGTTTTTATGAATGGCAGCATGTCACACAACCTCTCCAGGTTGGCAACTGTAAAATTTGGCCAGCCTTAACATGCATCTTTTGACTCCAAACAAAGAAAAGAGATATGAGAACGGTTTTCTCTGCCCCCAATTATAAGTTGATAGGCTTCATCAATATTGGTGATTTTGCACAATTATTTGGTTAGTTATATTTTATTGTTTGCGCTTCGTTTTATCCATGACCTACCAATTGAGAATTACGGTCTTATACAATATATTAAAGGGATAGTTCACCCAAAAAAAAAAATAAATAAATAAAATTGTGTTATCATTTATTCATGCTTGTGTCATTACAAATCCATATAATTTTCTTTCTTATGTGGAACATAAAAGAAGATATTTTGAGAAATGTCTTTGTGTCCATATACTCTTCAGAATATCTTCTTTTGTGTTCTGAAGATGAACGAAAGTCATACAGGTTTGGAACAACATGAGGGTGAGTAAATTATGACAATTTTAATTTTTGGGTGAACTATCCCTTTAATTTGATCAAATTCTTGGTATTATTGCCTTGTTTCAGGGCCTTAGTTAGACTGGTGTTTTCCAACCCTGTTTCTGGAGGCACAATAATGGTATGTTTTACACATCAATGATGTACTAAAAACTGAAACGTTTTATCTTTGCGTTTTCCGTGTACAGATGGCAATGTTGTCAAAACGATCCCTGTTCATATGGATCTGCGAAAATGACTAAAAACGCTGTATTATTCATGCCAGGCCAGTAGTTGGTAATGTCACTTTGTAAAGAAACTCCAGTTCTGCAGAGTTCAGCTCCAACCCTGATAAAAACTCACCTGCCTGTAGCTTTTTAGTAACCCTTCAGAACTTGATTAGCTTGTTCAGGTGTGTTTGATTAGGGTTAAAGCAAAACTCTGCAGGACTGTGGCTCTCCAGGACCGACATTTGCCACACCTGCTATAGACTGAACACACAATACGCACGCGCATGACGTCACCGTTTTCACAAATTTGCAATTTTGCACAGAGACGATAACAATAGTTTTCAAAAACGTGCACTTTGAAAGTTTGCGTTTTCAGGCCCCCAAAAAACTGTTGTTGAGGACAACCAAAATGCATTAAAAGTTTGAGTTGAAAATGCTGTTGTGTAAACATCCCCCTGACACTACAAATTTTCGAACTAACGTGTTCTTAATCAAACACACCTGATTCAACTCGGCTCATTAGTAGAGACTCCAAAACCAGAAATAGATGTGTCAGATAAGGAAGACATCCAAAATATGCACGGTTGTTGTGCCACCAGGAACAGGGTTGGGAAACTTTGAGTTATATTTTTCTTTTGTACACAGACTTTGATACAGGTTTTATACTCCAACCAAAAATGATAATAATGGCATTATTTACTTACCTTCATGTTGTTCCAAAGCTGTATTCATTTTTGGGTGGAGTATCACTTTAAATGTCTTCAGGGTCTCTCTAGAGTTGCTTCTTATAATTGTATAATACAAGTCTGTTTATGCAAGTCCATTGATCTCCTCTTCCAGGTCCTTGGCCTGAAGGCATAATCCCGAAATGTGAGCCTGAGAGCATGTCTTCTACACTTGAACCTGATGTTGACGAGAGTCTGAATCCCGATGACGTGGCCGGTTCTGAGCCTCCAAGCTGGGCTGTAGGACCAGATGAAGTTATGACCCTGGGCTTGTCAGGAGAATACCTCTATGCAGTGAAGACCGAACCACCATCCCTGTGCACTCCCAACAGTACGGAAAGTACAAGAGACGCCGCCGACTGCAGCCACGACGATTTCCCAGGTGACCTACTGGTTCAATTCTGTGTGGTACAACAAACTAAATGACCTCACGAGTCACAGTTCTTCTTGTTTTATCCTAGCAGGAACTTCAGAGGAGACCAGCAGCCTCATCCTCCAGCAGCTGACCATCCTGAACCACCGGCTTGGAGAACAGCTGGCCGAGCAGAGAGCCTTCCACTGCAGCATGCTGGGAATGATGGATCGCCAGATCCAGGTCCTGGAGCAGCTCTCCAATTTCACCAGGAACCCACCAACAGTTTGAATCTCCGAAGACGGACTCTTCAGTTAGTCTGAACGTGCATGAAGCTCAAACGCAGACTCTTGAGCCATGTCCCATGTTCCTCATGCCCAAAATGGAACCAACAGCTACTCCTTGGAAGGTCTCTCTCGTGGAAGTACACAAAAAGTCACCTTCTGAATCGGGCAGTGACACTGAGACTTCTCAAACCACGGAGGGGTGCAAAGAAAGCACTTCTAGTCCACCTTCTTTAGAGATTTCATCCTCAACCAAGAACGTTGTTGTGCAGAATGGATTGTGGAAGCACGATTGAGTGATGTTCATTTATTGGGACATTATGCATTCACTAGGAACAACACCACCATAAATATTTTGTCCTGTAGATGTTTCAGGAGGTTGCTTGTCTGATGCAATATCTGAAACATCAACACATGCATTTTTTTTTTTCAGTTTCATAGGAAAGTATTCAGTGCTCTGATGTTTTAATCAGTAACACTTTGGAGAAATAGAACAATAGCCTTATTGCTATTATTTATTTACTTTGGTTTGTTTGCGAACTAACAGTCGATGTGAATCTTAGATGGTAAGTAACTCAACAGTGATTGTTTCGAAATCGCAGTTCGGACCAAGGTAGCTTTATGTCTGTAATCATCTAACATTATCTGAGGGGAAAAAAAGGTAAGCTTAAAGATGTGTAAAAGTATGAATTTCTTCCAGTAATGTTTGGGACACACTTTAAGACTGATTTTAACAAAAGAGTGTGTGTTGTCATGAATTTCATCATCTAATGTCAACTCATATGTGGTTTAGTATGACCTTATAAGTCTGTTCATTTCAATAACTGCTTGCCTCTTATTATAAAGTAATATTTCACTGAAATGTGTCATATTTTTCACATGCAAAATGGATCAGGTTTGGGTTAGTTGTGATGGCACTGATTCCAGCAATCAGATCTTTCTCACTAGTGTATGCACAGGGTACTGAGAAATCATATTTATGTCTAGCTAAAAACATAATAGAGTGGAAATAATAATAATAATAATAATAATAAAAATCCACATTTAATTGTAATGAAGTAAAGCAACTTAACTTATTTTACGTAGCTTTTGAAATTGACTTGAAATTGAAAAAGACAACAGATATTTTGTCATTAAATTGTAAAGCAACCTAATAATAAATTTGTTATATAAAATTTATTATAATTATTTTTCATCATTTTATTTAAAAAATAGATTTTATCTAAAATATAATTGTAAAGTATCCTTTTTAATCAGAATCTGCACAATTTTCTGAGATTTTCACATTCTCTTTCTCTCTCTCTCTCTCTCTGTATATATACACCGATCAGGCATAACATTATGACCACCTTCCTAAAATTGTGTTGGTCCCTCTTTTTGCTGTCAAAACAGCCCTGACCTGTCGAGGCATGGACTTCACTAGACCCCTGAAGGTGTGCTGTGGTATCTGGCACCAAGATGTTAGCAGCAGATTCTTTAAGTCCTGTAAGTTGCGAGGTGGAGCCTCCATGGATCGGACTTGTTTGTTCAGCACATCCCACAGATGCTCGATTGGATTGAGATCTGGGGAATTTGGAGGACAAGTCAACACCTCAAACTTGTGTCATATTTCCTGAACCATTTTTGCTTTGTGGCAGGGCACATTATCCTGCTGAAAGAGGCCACAGCCAGCAGGGAATACCATTTCCATGAAAGGGTGTACATGGTCTGGAACAATGCTTAGGTAGGTGGTACGTGTCAAAGTAACATCCACATGGATGGCAGGACCCTGGTTTCCCAGCAGAATATTGCCCAAAGCATCACACTGCCTCCGCTGGCTTGCCTTCTTCCCATAGTGCATCCTGGTGCCACGTGTTCCCCAGGTAAGCGACACACACGCACCCGGCCATCCACGAGATGTGAAAGAAAGCATGATTCATCAGACCAGGCCACTTCTTACATTGTTCTGTGGTCCAGTTCTGATGCTCACATACCCACTGTTGGCACTTTCGTGGACGGGGTCAGCATGGGCATCCGGACTGGTCTGCAGCTATGCAGCCCCATACGCAACAAACTGTGATGCACTGTGTATTCTGGCACCTTTCTATCAGAACCAGCATTAACTTCTTGAGCAGTTTGAGCTTCAGTACCTCATCTGTTGGATCGGACCACACGGGCCAGACTTCACTCCCCACATGCATCATTGAGCTTTGGCCGCCCATGACCCTGTCGTCGGTTCAACACTGTTCCTTCCTTGGACCACTTTTGATAGATACTGACCACTGCAGACCGGGAACACCCACAAGAGCTGCAGTTTTGGAGATGCTCTGACCCAGTCATCTAGCCATCACAATTCGGCTCTTGTCAAACTCGCTCAAATCCTTACGCTTGCCCATTTTTCCTGCTTCTAACACATCAACTTTGAGGACAAAATGCCCACTTGCTGCCTAATATATCCCACCCACTAACAGGTGCCGTGAGGAAGAGACTCGCCCTGTCAGTGGTCATAATGTTATGCCTGAGCGGTGTATGCACGTTATATTGTTCAAAAGTTACTGTTCAGTGCAAAGTTTTATTGTTTTTGAAAGAGGTCTCTTGTGCTCACCAAGGCTGCATATATTTAATGAAAAATACTTGAAACAGTAATACTGATATATTATTATTTCAATGAATTGTAATATGAGGGACAATAAATTAACTTGTTTGAGCGCAGATATCAGATCCAGTTGTGGGTATTTTCTCCATAGCAGCAGGTGGCAGTATTGGTTGTGTAAGAATCAGCGACACTACACTGAAGAAACGAAGACGGATTTTGTACATCTGGGTGTTTTTCATAAATGCATTTTTATTTCATGACTGAAGATACGTGCAATGAGTAAGTAATTTAAGACGTGTGTTTATATTAACGCCACATCATATTTAACGTCAACAGACAGAGCACGTTAACAGAGTTAATCGCTGGAGGTGCAGTAACATTAGCTGAGCTGTCTGAGCAGCTGCCTTCACTTATGTACACTTGTATGTATGCTTATGATTTTTAGGTTCACGTATCAAATAAATATATTTAAAAAATCCCAATTGCAAGAAGACTCTTAACAGCAAGCTTGCAGTGATCTGTATTGACACTAATTCACATAAACAACACATACACTGAAGACACAATATAGTTACTGCTTCTGTACGGTTTAATGTATAACGTTAAAGATCTGAAACGTTATTCACATGAGAAAACAATTCATAGTGTATATTGTACATTACGGCTGGGTTTTCAATATTTTAGATGCCACTCATCCTTGTGCGACAGACTCACACCCTAAAATTAAAATGCAGCTATATATATATATATATATATATATACATACATACATATATAGTTTAGGTTATATGGTTAAAAATCAATATAATAAAAAATGAAGTATACATGTTACAAATATTCATACTAGTTTTGTTTTCTACTCACTATAGTACTGTCCTGTTACTGTGTAGATGTATTATTGGTTTATTTAATCTATTTATTTAGTTAGTTTAATCTTTTATTAGTTTTTAAAAATTTTACTTTTTTTTTTTCTCTAAACTTGTCCACTGAATTAAACATCAACACGTGAGGCATTATCCAGCTTGTCAAAGCTGTCAAAAATTATCCAAGTTGTCAAAAACTCTTTCTCAGATTGTGTACTTCTATGCCAGCTATTTTTAAAGCATATCTAGTATTTTGAAAAATATTCCCAGGTTGAAAAAAGAAAAAAGAGTGGTAGAGACACTTCAGTTTGCCCGTGGGCTTTAATGTGTTAAACCCAGAAATGGCCATTTGTCCGTAGGAGTGTTTCCAGATGTTTGAGGAACTTTCCGTGGATGTTCTCTTTCAGATATGGCAGATGACGCTCTGTTTGAATTCCTCCACATGGAGATTGTTGCTCACGTGTACAAGGAGCAGGCGACCCGGGAGGACATTGATAAGGTACCATCTTATAGTGCAGTCTACAAAATGTCCATACTGCACATATCAGATTTTTTCCCCTTTGCTTTAAAGGGTTAGTTCACCCAAAAATGAAAATAAAGTCATTAATTTTACTCACCCTCATGTCGTTCTACACTCGTAAGACCTTCATTCATCTTCAGAACACAAATTAAGATATTTTGATGAAATCCGATGGCTCAGTGAGGCCTGCATTGACAGCAATGGTACTTCCTCTCTCAAGATCCATAAAGGTACTAAAACATATTTAAATCAGTTCATGTGAGTACAGTGGTTCAAATTTAATATTATAAAGCAACGAGAATACTTTTTTTGTGCCGAAAAAAACCCAAAATAACGATTTTTGTTAACAATATCTATTTCAAAACATTGCTTCATGAAGCTTCGGAGCTTTACGAATCTAATCAGTGATTCAGATAACGTATCAAACCACCAAAACTGCTGAAATCACGTGACTTTGTAACTCCGAATCACTATTTTGATTCGTAAAGCTTCGAAGCTTCCTGAAGCAGTGTTTTGAAATAGATATTGTCATCGTTTTATAATATTAAAGTTGAACCACTGAACTCACATGAACTGATTTAAATATGTTTTGAGTACCTTTATGGATCTTGAGAGAGGAAGTACCATTGCTGTCAATGAAGGCCTCACTGAGCCATCAGATTTCATCAAAAATATCTTAATTTGTGTTCCGAAGATGAACGAAGGTCTTACGGGTGTGGAACGACATGAGGGTGAGTAATAAATGACAGAATTTTCATTTTTGGGTGCCCCTTTTCAGTGCTGCACTTTTTGTCTTCTGTCTTCCGGTTTGTATTTCCACAGCATGAAGGTAAAATCTTACGGATTTATGAATAAACATTTGTTTTGACATCAATGCTCATTATAACTTTTATGGTAACACTTTTCAATAAGGTACATTAGTTAACTACATTAGTTAACATGAACTAATAATGAACTGCACTTCTGCAGCATTTATTAATCTTTGTTCATGTTAATTTCAACATTTGCTAATACATTATTAAAATCTTGTTAACATTAGTTAATGCACAGTGAACTAACATGAACAAACAATGAACAACTGTTAACGAAGATTAGTAAATACAGAAACAAACGTATTGCTCTTGGTTAGTTCATGTTAGTTAATGCACTAACTATTGTTTAACTAATGAACCTTATTGTAAAGTGTTACCACTTTCGTTAATTACTCTTCAACAGCGATGCCATAGAAATATACAGATCTACCACAAAAACGGAAGTTCAAACACAACATTCTAAAGACGGTCGCACGCTTGTTTCTCTGGCACATAAGGTCTATAGCATTTTGTATAATTTATATTCTTTTGTATTCGTATCATGCTCTGATTTGCTTTCTTAAGGAGAGAGTGACGTGTGTATCTACTCTAGAGGGAATGGGCTTCAGAGTTGGACAGGACTGATTGAAAGGTATTCTGATGTACAGATTCAAAACGTTATACATGTTTTTATATGCACTACATTGTATTATTATTATTATTAGGTTATAAACTAATGATGGCATGATTTGCATATGTTTTTTGAGAAGGCTTACAAAAAGACTGCCCCACTTTCAAGGATGACCTGGACATAATGAAGTTCCTCTGTAAAGACTTCTGGAGCACTATCTTCAAAAAACAAATCGACAACTTGAGGACTAACCATCAGGTCTGAAAGTTCAAGTGTTTTTTTGTTATATTACCTTTCATTAGCTGTTTGTGAATGTAAAAGGTCTGCAAAGTTTCGAAGTTCACGACAAATAAGTCATTGTCTCCTAAAAGAACTGACGCTGAACTGGTTTTGTAACAGATTTGCTTAATCCCAGCCTTTGGTCTTCATTGGCTGCCCACACACATCTATTTTAATTCGTCCTCAAACACTGTAGTTGTAGCTGAGGCTTGGAAGAGTTTTGTGTTGTCGACATGTTGAGAAGACGCCATTTTCTGCACTGAAAGCAAATCCACTTTGCATGCACTTCTAAAGGATGAGGACTCAGGCTCAAATTAATACAGTAAAGGCAGGATCACACCAAGCCGACGCTGATGGACTAGTGGCGATGAAAGCAGACTGCGGGGTTGGCTCACGTCGCACGTCGGTCTGAGCCCACGGCCCACACAACGCGCTCGCCACCGACGGTAAGTAGCACGTCAGTTCTGCGCCTGCGTAAGAAGTAATGCCTTTCCGTACCAGCAGATGGCAGTAGCTGAACAGCCAATCAGAATGATCAGATGGCCCGACGGACCGACGAGCTCCGACGCCTATTCAACATGTCGAATCGGCCGAAAAAAGGCCAACGAGGACCAACTTAGTCGGCCGACGCTGCGTCGCCGCGTCGGCTGGTGTGTTCTGGGCTTAAAACCGACGCCATCGTTACTGTTTGCATCACTATGTATACAAGTGCTGAGAAAGAGCTGAAATCCAGATATGGTAATGGAAGTTTCATTCCCGACACACACTGTAAGACAGATCACAACAGACTGGGCCATCTGACCAATCAGAGCAGAGAAAGCTCTCAGAAAGGCGGGGTTTATAGAGAGACAACCCTTTATCGAACCATTTCTGACTCTGTGAAAAAAGAAGTGATGTTTTTTGACCTTGAATGGCTGTAAACCTAGACTGGGTAAACCCAGCCTGATCTACCGGCGATTTGATTTCGCCCGGCAACTCAGTCTGGAAACCCGTACATTCATTTCTACTGCGTCTACACTTTTGCGGGAACAAATCACAGACTGGCTTATCCAATTTGCTCGCTATTGGCTGGCATAACACGATGACGATAGAGAAGCAACGGCAATTCCTTTTAACCTCTCGACCGACGATGCTGACTTCTTTAGTTTAGCAAACAAATCGCTCGAGAGGGTGTAAATACCACTCACTTTCATGTTTTTTTTTTTTTTTTTTTTGCACAACCTGCAAAAAATCGCTCGATGCCATTGCTGCTTCTGCAACGCTGATCAATGCTACAAACCACTAACCCTGTCTGGAGTGTGTCGTCGCAAAGTACGTCACCCGGATCGTTGATGTGATTGGTTGAAGGACTATCCAATTGCGTGAATAATGCTTGTTGATCACGCCTCTTGTGCAGAAGAAAAGTATAGCAAACTCCCCAGAACAATGTTCAATTTTAAATTGAGCTTGGTCTGGTGATAGCCAGACAACTGTAAACCTGTTTTAGGTTAACATCCAAAACAAAATTAGGAACCTTTAAAATAATTCAAATATGGGCCGTTTAATATGTGGCAACACATTTAAGCATTATTGTAATTCCTTTTCTCTGGCTTTGTTCTAGGGCACATATGTCTTACAGGATAATAAATTTGCACTACTTACTCAACTCTCCAGTGGAAAGCAATACCTTGAGGAAGCCCCAAAAGTGAGAATGATATTAGGCCCATCATATTCTGACATTATTTTGTCTAAATTATTTATAGCACGAGAAATGAAATGTTAACAGATCTATATATGCGTCCTCTCTGCAGTACTTGGCCTTTTCCTGTGGGCTGATTCGGGGCGGCCTCTCAAACCTGGGCTTGGAGAGTGTAGTGACTGCAGAGGTTTCTTTAATGCCATCATGTAAGTTTATGCTAACCTTATAATCAACCTGATGTATTTCCTCACCTGATTGAGACTGTACATGTCTTCACTGCCTTTTTCTGTTCTTTATAGGTAAATTTCAAGTTGTAATTCAGAAACTCTAGGATGGACTAAATGAGCAATGAACAGCAATGTTTCTTCAGTTAACTTTGTCAATGTGAATTAGATGGACCTAGATTCTAAATGTTTACATTTACAATATTATTTTTGATATAATGCTGTTTGCGGTTTCAAGTTATATTTCAGCGAGAGAGTTCCCACACATTTCTATGCATATTTTTCTCACTTAAATACAGAGGGTTGACCTGTTTGGAAATATTCTGAATGTCATATTTTACCTCAACACTTCTTATTATAAAGTAAATTACTGAAACAGATAATCATGGAAACATATTTTCATAAATGTGACATTTTGTATCTTCTGAATTGTTTATTATACATTATCAGATTTGGGTCACTTAACATATTTTGGCCATTTTACTTTGTTTGGATAAGACATTTAAAAAAAATGTTAGATGTATATTTGTTTTTTTTACCATTTTATTGTAAATGTAAATTATTTCTTCATATTTGGGACAGTTAATTTGTTTGAGAAAATTGTATACATTATCTAAAGCTATTATTTAGTAATGACACATCTGATTAATTATTTGAAGAAAAACAGCTCTTTTTTGTTTAGAAATATGTCTCACTGGTGAAGTTTTTACAAAAGAAAAAAATAGATACTTGATTTCACCAGAAGAGGGCAATCTTTGTCAGTCAGATGAATGCCATCTACTGTAGAGTGAAAACTCAAAAATATTTTATCATAAATGTTTCATTTGAATGATCTAGGTACAAGCTTCTTGCACATAAGTTAGTCAGAGAACTCTTTACAGCCGGTACTTCAGTTAACCGAAGCTTTGTTTTACTAGTCGGTACAGTTTTTCTGTGTACCATGCTTGTTTATTTACTGCACAATTCTGAATTTATAACCATTCAAATAAATTAAGGAATAAAAAAAGTGCTTTTAAGTGTTTGAATGAATGACGGATTTTAATAAATGCTGAAAATGCAATATAACAATAAACATAAGTACATTTCTCTATAATGATATGTATTTTGTTTCTTAGTACTAGCCAAAAGTTTAGACATTTATGTTTTTTGTTGGTTTTCAAAAGAGATTGATGCTTTTATCCACCAATGTGGCATTTAAATAAAAATAAATTATTATTTTTTTTTTTTCAGCCATTTGTTTACTTAGAAAATACTATCACAGAAACTGTAGGAAACATACTAAAACATATTAGAAAACATTTCAAATGATCTTAGCCTAGATTAAAATGATTTTTAAATATCCTGAACAATTGTTTTGATATATATTTGAGAGAAAAAAAGTTTCTACAGATGTAGGAAATCAAATACTAACGATGAATTCGGCATAAAAACAAAGAATCTAGATGACACACGTTGCAGAATCATCGAAGAAAAACATGCCAGTCACAAGACTTTGTTACGTTAATTATTATGTTGCATAATTATTGCATATGTCAATATCTCAGCAACACAAAACACAACTAATGCTCTTTTTCGGTTTATGAATGCCAGACTGTTATTTTGTAGCTTGTTTGCATTTTTCCCTCTTTTCCTATCAGACCTAGTGTGTAAGGTCATGCGCTCTTCTCCTCTAGATTATATGTCCCAAAAGCCTTCCTCTGCTGTTATAAGAAACAAACAAAAAGTGCTGTGCTTAAATGGAAGGCCCACATAAAGAAGTTTAGGAAGGCTTCCCCAGTGAGAGCCCATTCATGAGCCCTCTTTTGTGGAGCGGTTTTCCTTTGCTGCCGGTGGAGGTAAATAAACGCCCTCAGCCTGAGCGCCAGCTGTCTCACTTCTCCTGCCATGTCATGAAAGGGTTAGTGGAAGGGCTGAGACAAGGGAGTCTGCAGCAGAGTCCAACTAAGGCCAACTTCAAACACAACTTCTGTCCCACAGCACATTCAAGCAAACATCCAAACACATACGCATCTCTTCACTTTCACCCTTTACTTTTGGCCCAACAGACAGTTTGTTTTGTCTTTTAGGATGGAGTTACTCTCTGCATCTCTAATATGTCAGCACGTTTTACTTATTCATTCCCTCCTTTTCATTAAATGGTGCGCACAATATAATAATTTGTTCCCTCGTTTTACTAAATTGTGACCACGTTGTAATAATTTATTCTCTTGTTTACACGACAACGATGTACTTCAAACGGAAAAGTTTTTCATTTGCTTTTTTCCCATACAGATATCATGTTGTCAAAATGATCCTCATTCATATGAATCTGCGAAAATGACTAAAACGCTGTATTATGCTGTCAGGCCAGTAGTTGGCGATGTCACTTTAGGCGTGTAGTGTTTCTTTATAAAGACTTAATATGTAATACGCATGTACATGACATCACTGTTTTCACCAATTTGCGTTTTTGTAGTTTACACAGAGACAAAACTTGCACTTTGAAACCAGTTTTCAAAAGTTTGTATTTGCAGGCCCCCAAAATGCTGTTGTCGTGTAAATGAACGGCCAAAACGCATAAAGTTTTCAGTTTTTTCATGAAAACGGTGTCGTGTAAACGGCCTCTAAGTCAAAACGAAGGAAGGGTGACATCGCCAACTACTGGCCTGGCATGCATAATACAGCATTTTTAGTCGTTTTCGCAGATCTGTGTGAACGGGGATCATTTTGATAATGTTGTCATCTGTACAAATAAAAAATGTTTCCATTTTTAGTACATTGTTGTCGTGTAAACGTACACTTAGTTTAACGTGGCCATGAATTACTAAAACGAGGGAACGAATTAACAAGCTGTGGGAACAATTTCTTAATTTGTGGACGGGGTTTAGCTAAAACGAGTTAACGAATTCTTAAGTCATGGTCACAATATATATTATTTGTTTGTATGTCACATGCGGGGCTCCAGAACTTCATAAAATATTACCGAATTTGGCTGCGCAAACAATTTAACTTACATTCTTCATTCTTTTTCTCTTGTGGGTGATGGTGAATCTTGATTGTAAGATAAAAAGTAAAAAACTGTCAAAAAATATATGGGTCATTAAACTATTAAAGGATTAGTTCACTTTCAAATGAAAATTAGCCCAAGCATTTACTCACCCTCAAGCCATCAGGTGTATATGACTTTCTTCTTTCTGATGAACACAGTCTGAGTTATATTAATAAATATCCTGACGCATCCGAGCTTTATAATGTAAGTTGAATACAGAAGGCGGTCTGGCGGAAGCTAGATATTTTACTTAAATTTTACTTACTTATTTAACTTAAATATGGATATATTTTTTTTTACACAGATGCATCACTTCACTTCAGAAGGCCTTTATTAACCTCCTGGATCCGTGTGGAGTATGTTTATGATGGATGGATGCATTTTCTTCAGCTTCATATTTGTTGGTTTCGCTCACGACCATTATAAAGCTTGGATGCATCAGGATATTTATTAATATTTCTCCGATGTGTTCATCAGAAAGAAGAAGTCATATACACCTAGGATGGGTTGAGGGCGAGTAAAGCTTGGGATAATTTTCATTTTAAAGTGAACTAATCCTTTAAAACCATTCCTGTTAAAGCTGAAATAAAATAAAAATATAAATATTAGTTGAAAAGCTTAAATTGAACAAAAATTAGAAATGTTACCTTTGCAATAAACTGAAACAAGTTTAAGTTGAAGCACTGAAATTATTAACTGGAAATAAATACAAATAAAATAGCAATCTAAAAAAAAAATAATAAAATGAACTGAACTATAATGTACAGAAGAGGATTAGGGCCAAGCAATAATAAAAAAATAAAACCATCTCGAGATTAAAGTTGTTAAATTTCAAGAAAAAACTAGTTAAATTTCGAGAAAAAAGTCAAGATAAAATGTTGAGAATAAACTCGTTAAATTACAAGAAGAAACTTGTTAAATTTCGAGAAAAAAGTCAAGATAAAATGTTGAGAATAAACTCGGAAACTTGTTAATTTCGAGAAAAAAGTCAAGATAAAATGTTGAGAATAAACTCGTTAATTACAAGAAAAAAAATCGTTAAATTTCGAGAAAAAATTCGAGATAAAATGTTGAGAAGAAGAAAAAGTCTTAAATTACGAGAACAAAGTTTTAAATTACGAGAAAAATGTCGTTAAAAATTTCAAGAAAAAAGTCAAGATAAATGTTGAGAATAAAGTCATTAAATTATGAGAAAATTCATTAAATTACGAGAACAAATTTGTTAAATTGAGAGAAATGTCGTTAAATTACGAGAACAAATTCGTTAAATTACGAATTTGTTCTCATAATTTAACAACTTTTTTCTCGTAATTTAATGACTTTATTCTCATAATTTAATGAGTTTATTCTCAACATTTTATCTCAACATTTTTCTCATAATTTAACAAATTTGTTCTCGTAATTTAACGACTTTTTCTCGTAATTTAATGAGTTTATTCTCAACATTTTATCTCGACTTTTTTCTCGAAATTTAACGAGTTTTTTCTCGTAATTTAACGAGTTTATTCTCAACATTTTATCTCGACTTTTTTCTCTAAATTTAACGAGTTTTTTCTCGTAATTTAACGAGTTTATTCTCATCATTTTATCTCGACTTTTTTCTCAAAATTTAACTTGTTTTTTCTCGAAATTTAACAACTTTAATCTCGAGATGGTTTTATTTTTTTATTATTGCTTGGCCCTAATCCTCTTCTGTAAAAATGAACATGGAAAACTAAAACTAAAAAAAAATAAAAGCTAATTCAAAATATTAATAAAACTAAAGTAACACTAATTTCACTCCTAATTTTAAAGCACAAATGATAAAAAATAATAAATGACAAAAATATAAATTAAACGATACAGGAAATTATATTTTTGCATAAAGAAAATGTTTGCTTTAAGACCATTAACGTGCTTTTGCATTTTTTTTTTTACATTATTTAATTCAAATAAAGTAAATACATTTTAATTTATTTATACAAAATAATAAAGCATATATAATGCAGGCCAAAACATTGTTTATATCCGACTTGGTCATATATTTTAGGGATGTTTGTATTGTCATTCCCTCATGGAAAGCAGATCCCCCTGTTAGCAATGAACCCATCTGTCAGATGCATGCAATACTGCTTTGAAATGCCTTCTGAAAAAGCTGTTCTGCATTTCTTTGGCTAACTTGCATTAATATCTCACAGAGGAGCATATAAATGATAAACTAGATTGGGACAATACAACCCACCCACTCCTCTCTGCCTCCTGTGTGTGTGTGTGTGTGTGTGTGTGTGTATCCCTCCCTCTGCTCCTCAAGTGCTGCTGGGGGATTAATGGAACTATGGGAACTCGAGCCACTGAGACGAGCTGCAGCTGGTCCGTGAATGCATCGAGAGGAACACAAAATCCCACCATAACACTCCACTGGTTTAAGTGTATGACTTACTGTGATGCCTTAACAAGCCTGCTCATTAAACCTTATTACATGTACTGTGGTGGAATTGTGAAACTGATAGCAAGATCAGCGGTAGTGTCAATCTGAAAACAGTGTGATCTTTAAGTTGTTGTTTTTTTCAGTGTGGTGATATAGCTTAAGATTTATTCAGTTCAAAAGCCATATTTTACTAGAGCATCTTTATATAAAGTCATGAAGTCAGGCCATCAGAGCTCTGTTTAACATCTTGATTGACAGGAAAAATGGGTAACAACCTTTCCCCTTTTGTCTTCTACATAATTGCCGAGATGTTCAGCAGGACAAATCCCAGACGTGGACCAGGGGTTGAGGGGTGGGTGCGGGAAAAATGCTTTTAAAAGTGGCAAACAATAACTTTTAATTTGCCACTCTTATTTCAAAAGAGAACTGCTGCCTGCAGTCTCTTTGTAAAAGAGAGAGAAAGTGGGACACAATGCCAGGATATCTGTGGAGTCTTTCTTTTTACTATGCTGAAAGGATTATGCTTTTAAAAAGAAAGAGAAAAAACTAAAGACCTGTACCTAATCACTTCCCCTGGTAATTCCTCTGCTTGATTAAATGAGGGGGAGTCGAGCGTAGCGTAGAGGGATATCAAGAGGATTTGAGGCCTGCTCTGGGGCCTGAAAAGGCACTTCTACCTGAAGTCTGTGCAAGTTCATTATGTACTTTGTGGGGATGGACATCTAATTTTTACTGCATTGGTTCAAGATTTGGATTTATGAATACATTTATTCTGCATGCATGCAATATAATGGATGTCAGAATTATTTTGATGCAAATCAGAACAATGCATCAGGTTTATAGTCTACTCGATATGTACTGTTTTTATGCAATGGTGGCCATCATTCAGCAGTCAAAGCATTGAAAATACATTTTCCAAACTTGTACATTTGTTCCTTGTTTAATTATTTTCGTCAGATCACATTAAATATGATGTCGACCCTGATTAAGGTCCATTGGTCCATCAATGCAAATATATCTTAAACTAGTTTTATTTTTCTTAAAGCATTAGTACGTTTTTTTTTTCTTTTCTTTTTCTTGTTTTAATGATAAACCTAACAAACTTTATTGAGATTTATACTTAAAAAAATAATATACATAAAACCTTTTTAATATAAACTACCTTTGAAAAGTGTGGGGTCATCATAAGATTATTATTATTGTTTATCTTATTATTTATTTATTTTATATTAAATTAATACTTTTTTTTTTTTTTTTTTTACAGCAGGTATGCATTAAATTGATCAAAATTGATGATAGTCACTTTTTTATAATATTATGATAGTCACATATGTAAAATGTTACAAAAGATTTCTAAATAAATGCTGTTCTTTTGAAATTTTATTTATCAAATAATCCTGTTTCACAGTTTCCACAAAAAATAAAATGAAGCAGTACAACTGTTTACAACACCGATCATAATAAAATGTTCAGAATGATTTCTGAAGGATCACGTGACACTGAAGACGGGAGTTAATGATGCTGAAAATTCATCTTTTCATAACAAAAATATTACATTTTTAAATATACTCAAATAGAAAACGGTTATTTTAAAGTGTAATAATATTTCCCAATAGTGCTGCTTTAACTATTTTTGATAAAATGAATGCAGCCTTTTTAAACTTAAGAGACTTCTTTCAAAAACATTAAAACAGCTTTTCTTCTCTCTCAAGAAACCTGTTTTATTCCATTAAAATTGCTGGATTGCCTTTGAAAAATTATACATTGTTCATGGAATGTTTTTTTTTTTTTTTTTTTTTTCTGAAATATTTTAGTTCGTCTAACGTTTTTAAAAGGGGCAATATGTTTCATGTATCAATCACTTTTTGTATTGCCAACATGTGAACAGCTTTAACGAAACTTAAGAAACGAGACCCCGCCTTCTTAGGTTGTCTATGAAAGCCTGTAGACTGATTTTTATGTGAAGGACTGGGGCCGGTGTGGTGGCAAATCAGGTCCTTCGTGAAATCAGGTCTCTGTTATAGGACCCCAATCCCATTTCTCACCGCTGTAATTTTTGTTGTTTATTTTTTTATTGAGAGGAAAGTGCGCAGCACATATTAATTTTCATCTAAATGTCGCTCTCAGCAGCATGAATGGCGTCGGGATAATCACTGCAAAGGTATTTCCAACTTTTTACTTCTGAATGAAAAACGAAAGAGAAGAGAGTATATCGGGGACTTGAATCTCGTTCAGTCTCTTGAACGTTATGTGTGCACGAGTGCATGCACAAGTAATAAATAAGTAGCTGGCTGCAGTTCACTTAACGGCCACTGGTGTCACTAATAAAAAGGGTTTCTGAAATCCAAATCCATTTGACCCTCATATCAGAAGTAGCTTGAGGGCTTTACATTAGAGAATTTGTCGCCACATCCAGTGTAGACAGCATCACTGATAATTAGGGGTTCTATTTGCTTCTGTCGCATCGGGCCGCTCATGTCTGGTTCACAAAAAAAAACTTTTTAATTGTTCAGAGAACATTCAGAAATAACATTTTCACATTTTTAAGGGATAGTTCACCCAAAAATGAAAATTATTTCATGATTTACTCGCCCTCAAGTCTTTCAGACGAACACAATCAGAGATATATTTAAAAATATCCTTAGTCCTCCAAGGTTTATAATGGTTGTGAATGGGGGCCCAAATTCTGAAGACAAAAAAAAAAAAAAAATGCATCCATCCATAAAAAAATTATTTTATTTAAAACTTTATAAAGTAAAATAATGAGCTTCCAGCGCAACAGCCATATGCATTTCACGTACGTCCAAAAAGCATTAGTATTAAAAGCATACGCATTAACGTTCTACACTACGCCATGACATACTACACTTTGTTCGTCGTGCCGGAAGCTTGTTATTTTACTTTATAAGTTTTTAAGTAAGGATACTTGTCTTACACAAATGCATCGCTTCGCTTCAGAAGACCTTTATTAACCACCTGGAGTCGTATGGATTCATTTTTTTATGGATGGATGCATTTTTTTTTTTTTTTTTTTTTTCAGAATTTGGGCCCCCATTCACAACCATTATAAACCTTGGAGGACTAAGGATATTTTTAAATATATCTCCGATTGTGTTCGTCTGAAAGAAGATAGTCATATACACCTAGGGTGGCTTGAGGGTGAGTAAATCATGGGATAATTTTCATTTTTGGGTGAACTATCCCTTTAATGGGAATGTTGGTAAAACATTCTTAAAACATATTCTTGTTAGCTGGTAAGGCCTCTTTTGCTATTTTAAAGTACTTTTTATATAGACAACTTACACTTCATTGCATGTGCGAAATGAGAAAATGAGTTAAATGGATATTATTTTGCTTAGACTACATAATTTAATCATGTTAATTAGAAGGTTTAAAGTATTTTCAGTGGTGCACAGTATAGAAAATAGAAGCGCACGACCCTCAGACTAAAGGGAAGCTATACTCTTGCTTATCCTTCACTGTTTACCTAATGTAATGCTGTGTCAGTGGAAATCCCTTCATTGGCAGTCACTCAACCTTCTCAGCTGATTCACTCTATGTCACAATGCTGGGGTCCGGTAGGATCCCTCCTTAAGAAAAATAAGAAAAAAGAATGTCTCCTTTGTCCATCTTCACCCCACCTCTTCTGCCCCGTCATCCCATTTGGCTTCTCCATGGTGATTCAACATTTGTGCATTTGTGCAGTGATGGACGGTCTGATAGATGGTCCTTTTTGCCTTGCTGGCTCTGACATGAACAGTCCGCATTACGCTGAACCTTTTGTCCAGGGTCTCGCTGCGTTCCTCCGGTTCTAATTGAATCAACAGGATTGCTGTTATGAAGAGCATCGAGGCAAGGGGGTCTCTCGGAGGGCAAAGGACAGGTCAGGACCTCTGATCCCAGCGTAGAACCTGCTGGGCATGGCCAACTAGTGTCAAATCTTAGGCACTGGGATGAATTAGCACTGTGTTTGTAATGAGTCCCAGCTGGAGCTTTGGGAAGGAGACTTCTTATTTTGTCTTTTATAGTAAACCCTTCTTACAAGCTGTATACTCGCACATGACAGCTGTTGTTATGAAGAACTTCACTTTAATCAGATGCTTTAAAATGCAGAAGAAAGTAACTTGTGACAACAACATGCAAGTCCAGCACTGCAAGTGTGTTGATCCTCTAAGAGGATGAAGCTGTATGATTGAGTAAGAATTTTATGCTCTGTTGCCAATATATGAACAGACAGTTCATAAGAATAGAGATGGGAATCATAAAGAAATTGTGGTTTCAGTTCCGATTCCTTGTCATTTTGGTTCCCTAACAGTTCCATTAATTACTCTTTTAGAACTTTTAAAGAATAGATGTCTAGAGGGGGGGAAAATACATATAAATGGTGCTGACAAATCGATTAACTGCATTTGATTGCATCTAACATAAAAGTTTGCGTGTGTGATATATATAGTTGTTAAGACTTAGTTAGATTTGTTACCTGAATTCAAATTCAATGAATAAAATAAACTTAAATTTTTTGAGTTTACTCTAATGATAAAATAAAGTTGAGTATAGTTGAGTTTACTCTAATGATTGACTAATCCAACACTAAAATTGAATTTAACTCAATGAATATGAGTTAACAGTACTCATACTTATTGGTTTTAAAACTTAAATGGTTTACGGCAATCAGCAAACCTCAAATGGTTTGAGTTACCAAAACTTATCGGGTTTTACAGTGTGCGTGTATATACACTGTGTGTATATATATATATATATATATATATAGTCCATATAAATATATATAAAGTCCATGTAAACAAACCCAGAATTGTTTTATATGTACTGCTGTCAAATCGATTAATTGCATCTAACATAAAAGTTTGTAAACAATATATTACAAACGTTTATGTTAGATGCGATTAATCGATTTGACAGCACTACATATAAAACAATTCTGAGTGTGTTCACATTTATGTTTTTGATTCACTAAAAAGAGCCAACTAATAAGAGGCTTTCATTCTATAATCAGACTACATTGGCTATGTTTTTGATTGACTAAAAAGAATGCAATTATAAGAATCACACTTTTTGAGAATCAGATTAAACTGGTCACACTTTAACATGTTTTAGCGTGTTTTAATTCTATTTTAACTGTATACAAAACATAATTGGTGATTTAAATTATTAACATGATAAAATTAATCAAAATAAAATTTCACAGTTTCTAATTTAGCAAAGCCATTTATGAGAAGTAATGGAAAACTTAAGGTTTTACTTGGAGATGCCTGTGGAATATGAGCCTTATTGTCTCCACAAGTATCAACCCTGAAGCTCCTGTGTCCTACTTCTATAGGAGGGGCAAAGAAATTTCAGACCTTCGTCCAGAGTGTTGACGCCCTCCCTCAGTCGCCCCTCAGGAGTTGCAAATCAGACCGATATCTTGATTATTTGTCAAGTCCCTTCAAGAGGGAATAAACAACAGGCCTGGAGGACAGGCCTGGATAATGTAGGCCTGGTTTGGATTCAGGGGTCATTTAAACGCCATCATGCAGGGGCAGTGGGGGTGGGGATGGGTCAGTTTTTTTTTTTTTTTTTTTTTTTTAAAGTTGTTCCAGAGCAAATGTTCAAAACTAAAATGCTTCTAGAAACAAAAACACAGTGGACAATGATAAAGATCACAATGTGACATGATACTAACAATGCTTGAAAATTGTTTATATTTAATTTCTTCAAAGCGAAGGGTAAAAGATTTGCTCTCAGTCAGAGTACCGAATTTATGTGAATTATGAGCATAACATTTTATGTTAAGCAGGAGAGTATAGTTGCCAAAAGTGATGTCCGGTCTAGGAAAATGTTCACCCTTTATTCAAATTATTAAAAAAAAAATTCAAGATTTTATAAGCATATTACGCAGTTGTGCTTGGAGTCAGTTGTTTTATTTGTGATAAAGTAATAAAACATGACAAATTGTGCGGACATAATTTTTGGCCAGGCTGTCACAAAGAAACAACACATGCAAAAACAAGAGAGAACCAACAAAATATTAATAACTTATTATATTGTAGTCCATATGCTTTTTCCAGTGGCTTTTTGTTTTTCAATGCATTTTTTGCATAGTAAAATAAAACTTGCTGCTGTAGTATACCCCTTTTTTGCTAAATAGTTTTGTCAGATAAATTCCAAGTTTAGTGTTTTGTTCTTTCCACATTTAAAATATTTAAAAAATACAAAATATTTTTTTTTTCTCATATTTTGATGGTTTAATCAAATCACTTCTGAAATCTGAAGTCACTTTTGGCCACTATTGTACAATACATACAATCCAGACTACATTAAACAAGGGTTCACTTGCAGTGAAGATAAACATGGTTTGTGACGACTACAACAAAAAAACATCCAAATTACTTTAGAAAACACTGTTCATACCTATTCAGCCTACTGTTCATTTGTTGGGCCTATAACAGTGTTTGATTTTGGTTGACATTTGTACAAAAAACAACTTGGGTATTGTATTGATGCCAAATGAAAATACTGAAGCAAAACCAAAAAGCAAAACCTTGTACAACTGTTAGATGAAAGCTATAGCAAGTTATTGCATGTGTAACCCCTCCAGTTCTACTCGCACCGTTCCCAGCGGGATTCGAACTGACATTTGAAGAGGGCACGCTAAAAAGGATGCAGCTTCTAGGGTCAGTCGCCAGTGTGCCTCTTGAGGCCATGGGAGTGAGGTTAACTTGCACAGCTCTTACTAGCTGGCCTCGATTACAATCACCCCCCTAAACCTCACTCCCATCCGGGTCACGGCACCAATGTAACCCCTCTGGTTCAACTCAGACCACTCCAAGTGGGATTTGAACCACTGTTTCCAGCACGTGAGGCGGGCACGCTAAAAAGGACGCTAAAAACTGCAGCCTGTAGCATCAGTCGCTAGTGCGCCTCTTGAGGCCATGGGAGTGAGATTTACCCGCACAGCTTTTACTAGTTGGCCTCCATTACAATCACCCCCCTAAACCTTACTCCCATCTGGGTCACGGCACCAACGTAACCCCTCTGGTTCTACTCACACCGCTCCAAGTGGGATTTTAACCAGTGTTTCCAGCATGGGAGGCGGGCACACTAACAAGGACACTAAAGACCGCAGCCTCTAGCATCAGTCTCCAGTGCGCCTCTTGAGGCCAGGGGAGTGAGGTTTACCCACACAGCTCTTACTAGCTGGCCTCTGTTACAATCACCCCCCAAACCTCACTCCCATCCGGGTCACTACACCAATGTAACCCCTCCAGTTCTACTCACGCCACTCTGAGCAGGATTCGAACTGACATTTCCGATATGGGAGGCGGAGGCACTAACAAGAACACTAAAGACCACAACCTCTAGCATCAGTTGCCAGTGCACCATTTTGAGGCCAGGGGAGTGAGATTTCTCGCACAACTCTTACTAGCTGGCCTCCATTTCCTAAACCTTACTCCCATCGGGGTCACGGCACCAATGTAACCACTCTGGTTCTACTCGCAGCACTCTAAGTGGGATTTGAACCAGCATTTCCAGCATGGGAGGCAGGCACTCTAACAAAGACTGGAGTGAGGTTTACTCACAGAACTCTTACTAGCTGGCCTCTGTTACACATGCACCTGACCATAGAAGTACATCACACTTCTTTGAAAGAAAAAACATCTTTAGGATGGTCTTGGCGGAAAAAGCCTTATTAATACACAGCACAGTGAACAAGTTCACCTTTTTTGATGAGTAATATTGATGAACGCATTCACAACAGTGTCTCTGGCTCTCTTGAGGCTTGACCTGTGGGAGGCTCAGTAGTTAAAGCCTGTCCTTTCTGAGCAAGAGAGATCTCTTCTGGAAGAGTGCAATGTTCTCTTTGTTCCCCGTGTGGAAAAACACAATGTAGGTGCTCAGGCATGCACTGGGAGGCAGATCTCCAGGGCTGCCCTGAATCTCATTAGAGGACTTTCCAAAGTTTATTATGATTGGACGGCCTTGTGAAAAGAAAGCAAGGGCCCTAAGAGTGCAGGGTAAGCCCGAGGGTGTGTGTCTGTATGTGTGTGTGTGTGTGTGTGTGTGTGTAGGGGGACAGAATTAGTCCCATTCCCATACAGGAAGCAGATGTTTTGCTGTGGCCAAGTAACTCTGGGAAATCCGCTGAGACAGGTCTTAAATGTCGTAACTCTTCATTAACTCAATGCACCGTAAATGGGATTCTGTACACGGGGCCAATCTAGTTTCTCTTTCTCGTTCCAAATAAATTCATATAAGTGCACTTTTCCGTGCTTTTGAGTAGCCTTTAAAGAGGCGGTCATAAAGGCGACCAGCAGGGGGAGGCTTTGAAAACAAGTCTCCTCATTGCGTAGCGAGATTGGGCCCTCGGCAGGGAGCGAGCCAGAGCTCTGGGCACAATACACAGCCTGAAGAGACTTCCTGTGGGGTGAGGGATGAAAAATAAGAAACTAACTTGAGAGATAAAGATGAAAAGCTAGCTTGTCTTAACTGTTTGCCAATGAGGAACTTCTTCTTTGTCTCACATGGGTTTTAGGTCATGGATTAACATCAACAAAAATTTGAGAAAGTGGTGATCATTTTAAAAAAAAAAAAAAAATCAAATTATTATTTAAAAAATCATAACATATACTGTAATACAAACTTATTGTTCTATTGAGAACACTGCTAGATTCAGCATTACATCTTACATGTTTCACTCTCAAAATGAACCATATACCTGATAACCTGATAATTGGCCTCTGTAATTATAATTTGTGTGAAAAGGCATAAAAGTTGTTGGTGTTTTACATCTATTAGTGTTCATTTCAGCTGGAAACTGCAGTGAATTTCTTACATTTAGACATATAGCCAATGTTCTTACCCAGAATAATATTCAATGATGCATACTTAAACACTGCAAGGTTTTTCATTAAGAATAGTTTTGCTTTGACAACAGTGATCATTCAATGGCTGTATTATGTATGCAACTCTGATCAGATAAATATAGATAAAATGCAGCAACTCATTTATAAGGGTATGACAGTTAAGAGTGGCTGCTATTATTTAACAACATCCTTGCTACCGTGATCACTGAATGTGTATGTTTGGTAAAGCTTTCTCTTAGGTTCACTTGTTTTCTTTAGCGTAACTGGACACCTTTTCCCTCCAGGACTGTTTTTCAGCAAACTAGCTGCTATCTGCTCCACAGATGCTCTCACTGTGATTATCACACTTTTTCACACCAACACGCATGTATTATGTAACTCTTCAACATATGGAAAGTATGGATATATTTGATGCTCACACAAGGTTTCTGATACAAAAGTGATTCTATTAATACATACATACATACACACACATACACACTCTCTCTCTCTCTCACAAAACACACACACACACACACACATACACACACACACGACAGACGAGTGTGGATAGTTTACCTTGTAGATTGTCTTAAGTGCAGATTGTTTTGGCTTGTCTGCATCACCTGTTCTGGTTTTGTGTCAGGATGATGGAATGGTTCCACACTAAAAGGATAAACACATTTAAACCTTCAAGCTGAAGTGTGTCCTTTTATGTGCCTCTAGTGGCACCAAATGGAACTGCAAATTTAATCATGGTTTTCAAACGGGTTTCCTGAAAACTCCTCCTCTATTGGTTGGAAAAACAGATAGCCCTGACCCAAACATCACAACATTGGATTTTCAAGTAATAAAACTTGTTTTTTATGGTTTTAGGTTTTAGTTAACAATAATAACCATGTTCAAAACCTGTATTTTCAGCTCATAATGAGTTAAATTCAGTCTGTTCCTCACATAAAACTATCATAAGGTTTCAAAAGACTTGGAATATAATATGTAAATACATTTTAAGGGCCATTTTAATGGTGACTTTTTGGAGCTTTATGTTATAAATCACTTTCCGCTTTCTGTATATGAAAGAGCAACTTGGACATTCTTCATATCTCCTTTTGAGTTCCAAAAAAGAAAAAAATGTGCAGGTTTCTAACAACATGGGGTGAGTAAATGGCGACAGATTTTCTATTTTCAGGTAAATTATTTTTTAATTTGGACTGGTCAAGCTTTTTGCACAAATACTTACTTTGTACTGTCATTTTAACATGCCTAGTATTCATAGCTTATGCTGTATGCATATGCACAATTATGTCATATGTTAAAGAGATATATTTTCCCCCCATTTGTCAGTAAAATGCTTAAAATATAGTTGACATTAAAACCTGCTATAAATATGTTTAAGGAGGTCATGTGACATGTCTGGACAGTTAAAAACTAGGGCTGCACAACGATTAATCGCGATTAATCGTTTGCAAAATAAAAGTCTGTGTTTACGTAATAAATGTGTGTGTTCTGTGTATAATAATTATGTATATAAATACAAACACATACATATGTATATTTAAGAAAAATGTATATTTTATATATAAAAAATATTTATATAAAATATATTTAAATATATATATTTATTTATACATGCATCTATTTGTTAAATTTATACATGTGTGTGTGTATTTATATATACATAATTATTATACACAGAACACACACATTTATTACGTAAACACAGACTTTTATTTTGCAAACGATTAATCGCGATTAATCGTTGTGCAGCCCTATTAAAAAAAAAAAATTACAAAATACACACAAAATTACTAAAACTTCAACTAAAATTAAACTGAAAACATGCAGAAAATAAAATCTGACTCAAAATATGAACAAAAACTAAAATATTAAATAATTGATACTAAAATAACAGTACATTCAATAAGTACGTTTATGACAGAATTTAAATGAAATATTATTAAAAGCTAGCTGAGTGTCTTTTTCAAGAAAGTCCATCCTAAATCACATTGTTTTTCAGTAAAAATATGCAAAAATGGTACCTTTAGGGGTTGTCACTGGAGCAGTACCCTTAAAGGGACAACATTTTATCTTATACCCCTAAAAGGTGCATATCAGAGTAGTGATTTGAACCCTTAAGGCTGTACTGCTGAAGGTAAAACTTTTTTTGAGAGAGAGTAGTTGCACTGGAGTGTGTAGTTTCATCCTCTGGTGCTTTTAAGTGACAGGGACATCTCAGATGGATGTCTGTCTGCTTTCACTCCAAAACCCCCATGGTGACCTCACATCGAGGGGTAATGCAGAGGGGTGTGTGCTTCAGCACCTGCAAATGAAATTAAAACAGATTAATAGTGCGCAGGACAAACAGCACACAAGCCCTCCGCAGGCAACATGCTAATGTGGAGCCTGTGTGGAGGATAATGGGATGTTTTAGACTGAAATGACAGATCTCCTGCTAATGCATGGTCCTTAACATTAATCTAAAGTTATTTATTTTGTATGGGAATGCAATTTTGAGGCATCAGAATGCTTGCAGTGGAGTTTAAACTTACAAATCAATAGAAGTCATAAAAGACATGGATCATATGTTCAGGCCTTTCATTTTAATCTACACATGAGTGTATAAGAGCATTGAACGCTCTTTTGTCACTCATGCCCGTGTGTGTTTCCCATGCGCTCTCACCGCATTTGCATGAGAACAGCCCTGAGAGGCGGGTGTGAAATATTCTTTTCATGCTCTGCTAAAGGATGGAGATCCCTGTCAAGGCGAAGCTTGTTGTGGCTTTGGTTTGTTTCGAGACCGCTGGATTCCATGAGCCGAGGTTTTATGTCATGTAATGGTTTCCCATTTGCAAGGTTGGGCCTCTGCAGCTGCAGAGCCCATTACAAGTTGATTGACATCATTCTTGGGACGTTTACAGGTCATTTGCAATGGCATGTGGTGCATGGTAATGGATTGAGGTCATATGAAAGCACACTTGTTGAGATTTTGGACTTTGTTTGGGGAGATTTTGAAATGAAAGGTCATTTTTTTTAGTCGCATTGTTTCGTGAAGTTATGCATGTGTCTACATAAAAAAAGAACTTTTAAAAATCTAGTTTAAAACACACATCATGTTCTTAGAAATGTACTCCTTGTGTTCATGTTGGTTTCAAATGATTTTGAATTTTTAATATTTTCAAGAAGTTTTAGATTATTATCATGTAGTGTAACCATGAAGTAAAAAGTATTAACATATTTTAGTTACACATGTGTAAAAACATTTTTGAAGAGAAAGACTTCATTTATTTATTTATTTTTACAAATAAAATTTCTATAAGTATCAGATTACAATCTGAAATGTACGTTCATGAGAGTCTGCATGGTATAATTTCTAGTTTTATGTTTTATTTTCCTGTGTGTCAGTGTCAGACAAATGTTTTTTGAATATTAACAATATTAAAAAAAGACAGAAAATTAACAAATACTATTACAATTTTCACAGAAGAGATGTATTTAAGTATGCTGTATGTTTGTACACTCTAAAAAGTGCTTTGATCCAAATTTGGATCCAAATATGGACAAACCCAAACGTTTGGGTTAAAAATTTTATTTAAAAATTTAACCTAACGGTTGTGTTTGTCCATTTTTGACCCAAACTTGGGTTAAAACAACCCAGCTTTTTTTAAAGTGTATCAATTGCATATTATCTTTAAATGTATATAGTTTACCCAAAGCTATCTCCCGACCAATTTTCTATATACGAGGTTGCTAATTCGTCCGAATTCATACAATCTCACTCGTACAAATTCGTACAATTTGTCTAAACCCCAGTAGGTTTAGGGGTGGGGTTAGGGTTAAGTCATTCGTACGAATTCATACGAATTTGGCAACTCGTAAAATATGTATGATTTTGCAAAAATCGAACGATTTGTATGAATTAGCCACCTCATAAGATTGGGTTGAGTTTACCTTAACAGTAAACGTTCTCAGAACTTTGGCTAATTTTCTGACGAGGTTCTCTCAAATTTATGAATAAACATTCTTCCAGTAACGTTAATAGAATGTTCGTTCAAAGTTATCTGGTCTGTAATAATGTTCTCAAAACATTAGCACAAAAACGTCTATATGTGTTTTGTTCTGAAATGTTTTAGTTGATTAGAAAGTTCAGAGAACATTCAAAAGTAGCTTTTCCCAATGTTTGCAGATTAATAAAATGGAATGTCTCCTTAACGTTTGTATAATCAAGAACGTTTTTAAACATGGAGGTTTCAAACATTCAGAGATAACTGCTGCGTCTGAAATCGAATACTTCTCTACTATATAGGTTTTTTTAAAACAGTATGCGAACAGTAGGGCTGCACGATATATCGCACGATACGAAAAATAACATTGAACTTGAACGCGATTATCGCTTAAACGCGATTCTTAGTGCAATTATGAAATCGCAAAGGCTGCGATTTTTTTTTTTTTTATGCTCGGCTTGTCAATGAAGTATGGCTCCAAATGCTAATCCATCTGAAAGCACTGCGAGTTTGAGTCGCTTATAATGTACATTTGAAAAAGCAACATGTAAAGCTCTGACAAGCTGCGCATTAAATAATCGCAGCCTTTGCCATATCGCGTGCGATTTTATCATGATAAATCGTGCAGAACAGTGTAGTATGTCCGAATTCATAGTATTCGAAAAATAGTAGGCAAAAAGTACCCGGATTCCGGTGAGATTCTGAAGCGCGCATACGATGGACACTTTACTATCCCATGAGGCCACAGGAGAGGATTTGTGAATGGAGTTGAAGGGATGTAACTGACGCTGGTAGGTCATATGACAGTAACAACATGGCGAATTCATTCATACTACACACATTCGTACTATATAGAACATACTTTTTCAATGGTCGTGAAGTAAATCCAAATTCAAATGTAGTACCTACTCAACAGTACGCGGCTAAAGTTTTTCGAAAACATTCTTCGAACATATTTTTGTTTGCCGGTAATTGTTCATGCACATTCCTGCACACAGTGCCTCTGTGGTTTGTTGAATAATTTCCTGGTCATCTGGGATGAGTGCCGCAAAAGGTGGGGGGTGTCTTTTCGGGTGATGTTCCTTTTCGCCCCCTGACACTGTTGTGATTAAAGATTAGACCGGAGAGGGTCTTCAGCCATCTCTCCCCTTTGCCTAAACAATCACCCCCTCCCTGCCCCCACCTCCCCTTTTACCACTCCTCCATTCCCCTGGGGGTGGGGGGAGGCTTTTTAGCCCAAGAACTTTTTACTCATTATGTTCTAAAGTCTTTTGCTCAATCAGTGGAGCAGGAGGGAAACACCCCACACCCACCCAAAAGCCTTCTCTTCCCTAACCACACACCCTGCCCTCACTCCCCTGCCTGCATACAAAATTGCATCAAACACTGAAGTCCCTTAATGCTTCTTCCAAGTACCCAAAACAAACTGACCAGATGTCTGTTTATCACACTCTAATGAGCTGAAGACAACAGGTTTAGTGTTGTAGTTCACAAGGTATTTAGTTTTCAATCATTTGTGCCTTGCTAATGAACTTCTGAAGTTTGACTTTTCCTATTCTCTACAAGTCTCTCCACAACTCCCACCGAACCATTACATCACTGCCTGTCTAAAGCACTTGTTGTTTTGCCTTATTAGGACGATAATGGGGTCCCCGGTTCCTTGACCTCCTCATTAAAGTATGTTTCTAATTATAAGCTGTAGGAACTTTAACAATAGGTATTAGACAGAGTAACTGTTTTGTTCAGTTGTGAGGTAAAGTTACAGCCGCATGGATAGAAATTAGACTTAAGTCAGCTAGCTCACAAGAGCCCTTGTGTCTCAACAAGCCCTTCATGGGATGACATATTGGTTTGTTGGAACCTCCTCCCTGCCCATTTTGGTCTTTTCTGCTTTCATTAACAAAGGGGGAAATCTTATTAGTGAGGCTCTACATGTTAAGAGAATGAAATGACAGTCACTAACAAGCTCAAAATCTAGAGAGGGTATTATTCAGAAATCATTCTAATATGCTGATTTGGTGCTCAAAAAAAACATTTCTTATTAGTATCAATGTTGAAAACAATTGCATAATATTTGTGTGAACCATGATACACAATTAAATAAACTCTTAAAAATAAAAGTTCCAAAGCGATGCCATAGAAGAACCATTTTTGGTTCCCCAAAGAACATTATAGTGAACAGTTATTAAAAGAACCATTTTTTTTTTCTTAGTATGAAAACATTTTAATAATCTAAAGAACTTTTTTCCACTATAAAGAAACTTTCGTGCAATGGAAAGGTTCTTCAATGCCAATAAAGAACCTTTATTAAAGTTTAACTTTCTGCACTTCTTTTAAATAGAACTGATGGCTATTTAGCGCTGGTAACATTGATGAAGACCCTGAAATACAGACCTCCATAAGCATGTCCTAAAAATAGGCTACTATAAATTGTAGGGTCAAGTCGCTATTTGGATTTAAAGTAAGAACTAAAGAGAATCTACCTTAGTTGTTAAAACATTCAGGTCTTCATGTAGCACACTGAGCCAGACTCTCTCTCACAGTGGGATCAGCTGATCAGAATGTCTGTGGTCACCAGGAAAAGGGATATAAAATTACTTTAATGTCAACCTCTTCACCAGTGGGTGACACTTTCAACACCTTCTCTAGGTTGTATCAAAGCACCTCAGAGGGTCGTCGTCTCCAGTTCTGACAGCAACAGGGTGGCGTGATCGAACCTTGAGATGTTTTAACGCAGTCACATGAGTCACAATAGCCTTAAACATTGTTTTCTTAAACTAATTGGGTATAGCTTGTAAAATAGAGTGATACTCAATGCATAGTTAAAATAAAGAGATAGTGTATAAACTACCAGGCAAAAGTTTGGAATAATTAAGATTTTGTTATGTTTTTGAAATAAGTCTCTTATGCTGATTTCGTGCTTAAGGAGGGGGAAAAAAAAAAAAAAATATATATATATATATATATATATATATAATATATATACACACCACACACACACACACACACACATGTATTAGATATTATCAATGTGAAAACAGTATGTATATACAGTCAACTAAAAATTATTCAGACATTTTTGATATTTTCATACAGTGGACTACCAGTAAAATTGACAAAAATTTGGAACCAAAAATTATTCAGACACTTTGACCTGACCATGTTTTGCTTAAGTGTTATTTGACAAAATTAAGATTATTTTTTTTCTGACACAGTTTAACTCTGAGATCTTGTCATATTTTATTACCATTTTTTGAAACTATAGTGAATAAACTGTATTAATGAATGAAATGTTCAAGGTGTCTGAATACATTTTGGTTTGACTGTATAATATATATATATATATATATTATATATATATATATAATAATATATATATAACACAAAGTGTTTTCAAATAAATAAATAATGACAATAATATATATATATATATATATAATATAATAAGTGTGTGTGTGTGTGTGTGTGTGTATATATATACACACATTCACTATCATCAATTGTTATTTATTCCTGTGATGGTAAAGCTACATTTCAAATGATCAGTGTCACATGATCCTTCAGAAATCATTCTAATATTCAGCTTTACCATCATAGCAATAAAATGCAATTTTAAATATAGGCCAATTAAAATAGAAAGCATTTAGGCTAGTTCACAATATTACTGTTTACTGTATATAAAGACAGCCTTTGAGAGCATTAGAGACTTCTTCAACAACATAAAAAAACTGTAATTATTCCAAGTGTAAATATAATGGTGGCAAATATATTTCATGGTGCATGAGTTTACACAAGGGGAGTTTTTGACAATATGCCCCAATAGCTGCTTTACACGTTACTACTAACAACAGCTACTATATAAGAATGATGGCATTGGAATCTGATGATAAAGTTCACTATTCCAGTTTATAAGCTACAGAAAACAAGCATTATATGTTTCTAATATGTCATAAACAAACACAAACAACTCATCCGCGCGCTTTGTACAGTTCAGTGTTGGAGTGGGCGGAGTGAAAAAAACGCGGAGGTGTGGTCGCCGTACAGCAGCCTTAAAAACACGTGCTGAGCTGGAAGCGTGAAGTTCATGAAAACTACGAGGGAGCTGTGTGGGATCACGGAGGAATCGCAAATAAAGTCTTCGTCAGGACTATGCCATCCTACGCGCTCAATCAGTTTATTGACCTGGATGATGTCCCTGTGCAAGGTATATTTAGCGTTATGAGTTACTAATAACGACAGTGTGACTGATCGCGTAAGTTAGCTAACAGGCTTGAATCATGTTTATAGTGCGGTTTTTTCAATGCATTTGAATGCATTTTGCAGGAAACGTATAAACCTTAATGCAAAAGTTTTCTTTAAGGTTCAAGATAACAGATCGAATCAAATAAGTTGCTAGCAACTTCTCTATCAGAGAGGGATCGTGGGCCACGAGTGAGCGCCTTTTTATTGCAATCAGACATTATAGTCATGTTGTTTGGTTTTGCATGTATGAAGTTTGAACATAACGACATGAAAGCGAAATGCTTGTGGAATTGTTGAGATTTAGTGTGCAAATATTTAAACTTTGTTTGATTTTTAAACGTAAACAACTTGATTGGCCAGAGTTGGAGGAAAAAAAAAACATCTTGCCGCTGAAAAGTTTTTTTTTTTTCCCTTCTTGTTTCGCGTTTACCTGAATTTTTAATTTAAATGCATGTGTGAATATAACGCAAACCGCGATTTAAAGTCTAAAAGCATAGCTTTTTCTTGCTGCATTCATTGAAACCTTGCATACGAATCGTTCTATTGAGTCGACTCAGTAGAACCTGTTGATTAAAACTGAATATTAGTTGCAGCAGCTGAACTGGTGCGCATGGGAAAAAACAAACCTATATTATTAATTTAAGACAAAAAAATGTGCGTATGTTTGTTGGAGTGTTTGAAAGCACTCGACGCTACTAACGTTAATCGTTTTTGAACCGGATCTTTTGAAGGAACAAAAACGAATCAGACTCCTTATCACTTCCCATGTTTCCATTTAGTTACAACATGTGCATTAAAAAAGTCTTGCTGTTTTAAATTAAAAAAAAAAAAAAAACTACCAGACTTTGTCATCTGCTCCAAGATGTGTAACCTTCTGGTTCTTCTCTTTGCAGCACCTTTTAAATCTTGATCTCCGAGAGCCGATGAAGACCTCCTCACAGGCAGCTGCTGTTGGATATAGGAAGCCTGACAGTCCCTGCACACTTTCCTCCACTGGTTCAGGACTTTCTATTGACAGCATTGAGAGTGGAACCATGAACACAAGCTACTGGGGCACCCAGAAAGTATCATCTCAGTCAAAGTGGGGCAAGATGCCCCTTTTGGTCGGAGCGCTCCGTTAGCATGGTGGAGGGCAACACTGGAAGTCTGGGTTGGTCTTCATCCGAACCCGGCCATTTAAAGCAGTCTTCGGTCACGTCAGGTGCCATTTCCCTCTCCAACTCTACATCTTCGATCTCAGCCACCTCATCACGCTACAAGACAGAGTTGTGCCGCACGTTCGCCGAAAGAGGCGTGTGCAAATATGGCGGCAAGTGTCAGTTCGCACACGGCCCTGAAGAGCTACGAGACCTTAACCGTCACCCGAAATATAAGACTGAACCCTGCCGCACTTTCCACTCAATTGGCTTCTGCCCCTACGGTATCCGCTGCCATTTCGTTCACAACGCCGAAGACGATCACGCACAATCCCGACCCCAGACCTCCAACCCGGCTGTCCAACGGCCTCCCCTGCTCAAGCAGAGCTTCAGCTTTGCTGGGTTTCCCACAACTCCCCAACATCTAGAAGCCCCTCTAGCGCCTTCCTCATTCCTGCGAGCACCTTCCGCTTCGACTCCGTCAACCGCGTTTTCCGACCTTCTCTCCTTGGCCTTCCCCGACGTAGACCCCAACACCCTTCTGGACCAAGCTCGAGAGTTGCACCCTCAGTTCCTTCCCTCTCCTGACTCCGGGTACTCTCACTCGGGACTGACGCCCACATTGTCGCCCACCCAGCTCGCTTCCCCACAGCCTGAAGCCTGTTTGCGACAGAGTCCTACCGGTGGCGCTCTCTAGGCCCGCGGAGCCTATCCCACACCTCTCTCTCAGACCACGAGGGTGGCAGCTGCAGTTCATCCAGCAGTATGAGCGGGTCTGAATCCTCCTTCGGACCGGAAGCCAGCGGGCGCAGACTTCCCATCTTCAGCCAGCTTTCAGTTCCAGACGACGCCGTCTACAACGAACACAGCAACTCTAGCACAAGCTTCTTCCTGTAGACCGTCACTCCTGACGGGGACTGAACTGTATACTGTGGTATACCTAATGTACTACATGGCTGATACTTGACATTTTAGTTGAGCTCAGAGTGAAACATACTGTTTGCAGGTACTGAATGTTGAAATGATTCTTTAAGTGGGGTTTCATGTGCTTTTAAGTGGAGTGATTCACCATGTTTTATTTTTGATGACTGAAAAAGACAAGTGGGGAAAGATTGAACTCTACAACCTGCAAAGTTCTGGCATCAAAATGTTTAGTAACGTATGAAACGGTTAACTTTTATGATGCATTTAGCAATCAGCTATTTACGAAGTTATTATTGTACTGAAATAGCCAAAGAGCGGTTATGACCAGGTCTCAAAAAGGTCATTTTCAATATTTGAGAGATTCATTGTACTCTAACTAGAGGCCAAACAACTTTTTTTTTTTTTTTTTTTTTTGGGTTACTCCACAGTTTGTGTACTATCGTAGAACCAACTGTTTCTGAAGTTAGAATTGATTTTATTAATTGACGTTAGTCTGCAATATCGTTTTGAGTTCTTCTGGCTCCCATTTTTGAGATTGGCATTTGGTTCGTTCCCAGACCTACTTGCCTTTTAAGTTTCTGAGGATCCATATTGAGCCTCTGAAAGTGCACAGTTGGAGCTTTGCTTGGAATGAGTTGCCTGTGTCATAGTTTTTGGTTGTGTAGCTGTTGATATTGTGAGTTTAGGCAAATCCATTTATTACAATGAGCCTTTAGTGGCCTTTTTTTTTTTTTTTTTTGTTTTTTTATAGCTGGTTCTGATGGGTCCCTTTTTGCATCTGATTGTCTGTAATGCACCTGCTGGCTTTGTGTTACATGATGGAGAGTTTCAAGTAACTTAATTTCCTTTTTTATATTTATTTTATTGTATTTATAGAAAACATGTTTTTTGATGATGTTTGTATTAAGTTTAATATATTGATTTTCTTCTCCCTGCTGCCCCTCTTGTTTTGTACTGAAATAAACCTGTTGATGAACATCGACTCTTGAGGTGTTTCTTTCCCCCCCCCCCCTGAAAAAAAAAAAAAAAAAGAGAACAATGGGCCTGATGGACTAGGACAAAAAAAAAAAAAAAAAATGTCTCAATCTTATATTTAGTGTTCCACAGAAGAAAGATAGACAGGTTTGGAACTTTTTTTTTTTTTTTTTTTTTTTTTTTAACTGATTTGTGGGAAATCTGAAATGTCACCTTTAATGAGTAAGTTCCCAAAATGACTGACCTAAGTTATGTAAAACCTAAGGAAAATGAAAATGCCAGATTGTTTTGTTGCACAACATTTAGCATGTTAGCATATTCTGAAGCAACAATCATGTAAAACGTAAAGAAAATGAAAATGCCAGATTTTTCTGTTTCACAACATTTAGCATGTGAGGATTTTCTGAAGCAACATGTGAAAGTTCCTCCATGCATTATGACATGACTTGCTAAATTGTTATAAACTGCAGGCTAGTACCTCCTTATCAGTGCTGTGAGTTTGTTCACATATTGTGGCTTGTGGTTGGGGGAGGTGTGAGCAGATCACATCTAGTATGGAAATGAGAAGCCCTTTGTTTTATCTAGTTTACTCACCATTTGCCTATCCATCCATATGTTAAGTGGTTGGTGGTGACAAATAGTTATTTGCTGCAAAACTGTTTTTATCGAGTGTTTGATTTAAACTTTCTGAGAATAACCTGTGGCTCTACTCTGAAGTTACTTTTTCTTCATTTCTCCCACTATGTCCATTTAGCTTCAGTGTGAAGGTCCTGTTGGTGTTATGAAGAGTTGAAACTGAATCCCACGAAAGCTTTTGACAGTTAAGTAACAAGAAACTGATTCTGTTCACTATTCACTTGTCAGGGAGAACAATGGTACGGGGAGGCGTCCTTTGAGAGAGGCGAACCGGGGAAAGGGTTAAAACTGTCTTACTGTTCTCTATTGTGTGTGGGGAAGATTCTCCCACATCGCCTAGTGAGTTTTTACAAAGCCAGGCGCATTCTCACACAGGGCCCGGATCATATGGAATCCCGAGCAGATGGCCACATTCACTGGGACTGTGGGTCAAACATATGCTCTCCAGGCTCTTGTGTAGAATGGAATCCGTGAGCGGAAAGGAGTGCGCTGGGAGCTGGGGGTGGGGAACTCAACCTGGCTACTGTAAGACAATGAGGCAGGGAAAAAAAAAAAAAAACACTTGCAAGTTTTTGGAATGAAACATTCTTGTTCAAAGGAATCATTTTGATTGATAAGAGTTTTATGTTTGGATGATGTCCGTGACTATGTGATTTGAAGTACAAAGTCTTATCGCATATCTAGTAGTAAACTGTTTCTGTTGGATTCAAATAACTACTTACTAACCTTTTATTTTTTTTTTTTTTCATTTTAGTTATAGAAATTGGCTAAATAAGGAGACACAAAACAACTAAACTCTAATAACCACTTAAACCACACTGGGATACATTAAAACAAGATTCAGCTACATTAAATGATAGAACCAAAATGTTGGGGCAAGTTGTCACACATGTTTTATATGTTGTAGTTTTATAGTTTATCTGCCAAATATGAAGTTCACTGACATGCAGGTAAACAAAAATATATTAAAAAATATATATATAGTAAATGTTTTATTTTGATTGTCTTCATTTTAAAATTATTTGTTTTAATTTTTTATTTTTTTTTAATTACTTAATACCTTTTCATTAAACTCACTAACTCCAATCTGGCAAACCCTGATGTAATGTAATATTTAATACACTTCATGTTGTTGATAATAAAGAATGGAATATACTTTCTTTCTCTTTGTATTTTTATATCAATATGGTACAAGATTATCCTATTCAAATCAATGTGATAAATGAGTTAGGTCAAAAGTAATCTAAAAAAGTAATCAAAAAGTAGTCAGAAGTTCTGACTCAGAACACATTACCTAAATTGAGGAATCTAGATTACATTACTAACTACAATTTTTGACATATATATATATATATATATATATATATATGTATGTGTGTGTGTCAAAAATATACATATATATACATATATATAACATATATATATACACACACACATATATATATATATATATATATATATATATTATATATATATATATATATATTATATATATATATATATATATATATATATATACACACACACAATGGATTCTTTCTTTGTTGAATACAAAGTTCAGCATTTGTTTGAAGAAATCTTTTGTAACATTATTAATGCCTTTAATATCAGTTTTGATCAATTTAATGTGTCCTTGCTAAAAAAAATCTTACTGACCCCAAACTTTTAAACAGTAGCATATAGATTAGATAAAAAGGATGGAAAACTTTACAGATATATACAACCAAGTAACCACCAGAGGTCAGTACAGTCATATTAAAGCACCCCATATGTGACAAACATTGTTCATTCTCTGTTGATAAAGTGCTCACAGTGCTCATCATGGCATAGTTAATAGCTTGTAACAGTGTTCTATCATATAGGCTACTGTAGTACTTTATATTTTATCTTCTATTTTTAACCGTGATTTTACCAAGTGATATTTTGTTGATCCTGGAACAACATTCCTGTCTGAAAATTTAGTCCTAACCATATCCCTACCCCTACCCCTAAACCTAACCCTACCTATAACTTATCCCTAAAATCAGAGGGAAATGAACACTGATGTAGAAGCATTTAACCCTGATTGTAAGCCTAAACTTGACATAAACTGTAAACCCTCAAATCTGATTGGTTGATTGAAATTTTGTTCCAGGAACATTCTGTACTTGGTGAAATCACGTTCCTCATGACAAACAATGGGCAGGACGTCGGCAGTCAGCTGAAGTAGCAAACATCATATTAAATAGAAAAGTCCATATTAAAAGAAAAGTAATTAGTATTGTATAAATTTAAATATTGTTTGGAATCATGATGGGCATTCCCTGTCATCAGATAACCCTTTACATTTATGAAGAGAGCTGATATCCTTTGGATATATATTTTTACTAGATGCTTTATAATGTTTATAACTTTCCCCAGGAAGACCTGAACTGCAACAGTATAGATTTAGACCTTATGACAGCAAAAGACATAAAAAAAAACATCTCAAGTTTTCATTAATGTCACAATTGGTCAGTTTTCCCTTTTTCTTCTTGTCATTTCCTACTTAAAGCAGTACAGTACCAGTGCCTTATAAAAGAGGAAGTGCATGTGGCCTGCATGACACACACACACACACATACACATACACACACACACCATCTTTGTTCCAAAGGCTGGAAGATAATAGAAGATCAGATGAGTAGCGGTATTATATTACACGTTTATATTGCAGTATATACATGTATAGGACCAAGACATTGAGAGAATGTGGTAATCGCATGATTTCCAGTTCAGATTTCAGAACAGATCATTCACATAACAAAAAACTATTCTTTCCTATAAAACGTTTGGATATTCCATAATTCTTTATTAGGGTGTTGTTTTAAATAACAACATCGTTCACTTTCTGATGTTTTTGGAAACTCACCAATTATTTCAGCTGCTGTTGTTTGAGAGCCAGGGGAAAGACATTTTTCATCATGCTACTTTAAAAGACAGCGATTTAAGAACACGTTCGAGGGCTTACAAAACAGTGGTGAATTTAAAGAAAGAAAGAAAAAGAAAACTCCCTCTCAGAGGAACAAACTGATTGAGTAACTCTGAGTGAACAGGATATTTCCAAATGATGTTTCCAAGGTTCTTTAGAGGTCAGTTTGAACATCCTCTCTGGAACTTAGAATCAAGTGAATGCACAAAGATTCCTTTAAGCACAGATCACAGGGACAAAAATTCACTGCATTAAAATATTTGAAAGGAAATGCAAGGTAAGATGGAGAAAAAAAACAAAACAAACAAACAAAAAAAAACTAGGCGTGAAACTCTTAAAAAATCTTTTTCAGCAGATGGTCATTCAAAGGAAGTCTTCAGAAAATGCTGTTCAACATCCTCAGGAGGCCAAAATATTATATGAGCTGTTGTGTTTAATCAAGCCTGTGTTGGTGATTGGTGTGATTTTGTTGTTTTCCAATACATTCTTAGTAACTTCAGTGTAGTTCGAAAGTGCTAGTATTTGTAGTAAAAGCACAGTAACCACAACACTTTTTTACCACAGTAACTTTAGTTTTACTGTAATAGGTGTAGTAAAATGATGGTAGCCACAAAACTTACCATGCTTTAACCCCAGTATCAGTAGCTTGACCATGCTATGTGTAGTAAAAGCACATTTATTTATTTTATTTTATTTATTTATTTTATTAATTTTCTAGCAACAAATATTCAAATACACAATTTAAATTAAAACAATAAATATTTATAAAATAAATAAATGCATAAATAAATACATTTATAAATAAAAATAAAAAATAAATACATAAATAAAAAAACTAAAGTAATAATAAATTAACAAATAGATCAAATGACTAGTTAAAATTTACATTGTTGGAGTTATATTTTATAAAATATTATATGAGCTGTTGTATTTTCTATTCAAGCAAAATGAGCAAAATTTCAGACTGATTGGTGTATTGCATTAAATTTCCATGTAAATACACAATTTGAATGAATGAATAACAAACAAACAAATACTTCAAAATACTACATTAATTGTTGACACTGTTGTATGATTTTAATTGTTGGATACAGTTGAGAAGGTCAAGACCTCTAATGTGACACATGCAGGCCAAAATCATGAAACCACTTACTTTTCATAGGTCAATGTTATGTAACATAATAGTCTAAAATCTAAATGTTCTCTCTACAAAAAAACAACAACAACTGTGTGCCAAAATCATGAAAAAGTGCCCCAGACGCCCTAAAAAAAACCCCTCAACAAAACGTTTAGATCTTGATGCCTTTTCCTCATGAGAAACAAAGTCTGGTTTTATAATCTTTGAGGTTTTATGTGAGGTGCAGTGCAGGGAGAGGAAATAAGGCCACAGATGGAGGCAGCAAAAGGGAGGAGAGCAAAGGGAGGCTGCTGCTGTTTTCAGAGCCTCTCTGGGCTGAATGGCACTCTTTGTGATCCTGTCACAACTCCACATCCCACATGTGTTTCAGAAGCAGCAGCCCCCCCACTGCTGACGAAGGCTCTTTAGGAGAGAGAGAGAGAGAGAGAGAGAGAGAGCGGCCACCAGAGGACAGGTCTCCTAACCTCTGCGTGTGTTTTTAAAGCAACCCAGGCTTCCAATCACATTTCACTGCATGTGTGGATTTGTCCCAGTGCCCTAGGCTTCAGAAACTCAAAAGTTGCAAAATTTTGTTCCCGATCCACTGTATGAAAACATGTTTTCCGAAATGTGTAGGCTACTTGCTGCTTAAACAGAAAACTCCCTCACAGAAAAACTGTTAATGTGTCCATTATGTGCTAGGTTTTATAGTCAGATGGTGTTTTAATGTATTGTAACTGTTTGGGTGTTTTTTGGGTGTTATGTCTCACTTTGAAATTCCCAGCACATACAGTCAAACCAAAATTTATACAGGCTCCTTAAACATTTTATTCATTAATACAGTTTATTCACTATAGTTTAAAAAAACGGTAATAAAATATGACAAGATCTCAGAGTTAAACTGTGTCAGAAAAAATTATGTAAGCAGTAAGGTACGAGAGGCTGTGCTGTATCGTGAATAAGTCACGGCTGAAGGGCGTTGTTAGGCACGATGCGAAGTGGAGTGACTTAATCACAATACAGCACAGCCTTTCGTACCTATTGCTTTTATAAAACAGTTACCACACAATACAAATATTAAAGCCAAAAATATGTATCAATGCAACTTTCATGAATTAAACTTTCACCAAAAGCCTTCCTTCCGCCCGAAAAATAGTCGCTGACCGTGAACAGCAACAGAAGTTACATTATTACGCCATTAGATGGCGACAAAGACTGTCTTTATGAGTGTGTCAGTCAGTAGCGAAGACTTTTATATTGAAAAACTGAATTGTTGTGAACACGGAAGAAGACGCAACTGACAAATGCTTTGACTAGTGCTGTCAGTCACGGGAAAACCCCTTAACTGTTAAAAGGACAGGATAATACATCGGACATTTAAACAGATTTTTTATTATGAACATAGGACTGACCTGAAGGAAAATGCTAAATGTGAATGCAATAATCTCTTTCTCATAACACTCTTCTACATAATACAGTGAGCTTCAATGAACAATATCAACTAAGAACATACAGTTTACGTTCCTAAGAGTGGTTGCTAAGGGTGTTGTGTAGTGATACACAGAGCTGTTGGGTGAAGCGGTCATAGCCATGTTTTATTGTGAATAAAACACAGCTATTGAACAATCAGAATCAAGGACGGGAACTAAACGTTTTATAATCTTAATTATGTCAGATAACACTTAAGCAAAACATGGTCAGGTCAAAGTGTCTGAAATTTGTATCAATTTTACTGGTAGTCCACTGTATGAAGAATTTTTGGGTATAATATGTCATAGTTTACTTATTTTGCTATCCTCACTTACATAAATGAACTATAGTGTCCTGCACCCACTAGTAAAAATATATCAAAAATATAAAAAATGTCTGAATAATTTTTGGTTTGACTATATATATATATATATATATATATATATATACACCACACACACACACACACCACACACACACACACACACACACACACACACACACCTTTGTATACATATACTATTTTTTGCTATTTTAGTGAATTTGTTGTTATTCATATATATATATATATATTATATATATATATATATATAATATATATAGATATATACATCATTGAAAATCATTTCAATTAAAAATAAATAAAATAAATAAAATTATATATTTATAATATAATATAATTATATTATATAGATATATATATATATATACGTTATCAATTTGATAGCATAATATAAGATTACTTGATATAAAGATTACTTTAGTACAATAAATAAATAAATAAGTATAAAAATTATATATGTATAAATATTATATTAATTTTTAAAATTTAATTTATTTAAATGTACATACAGTCAAATGAATATGTATGTATGTATGTGTGTGTGTAATATATATATATATATATATACATTCATTAAATAATATATTATAATATATATATATATATATATATAACACACTATTTATATGAATATATTTAACATATGAAGTATTTAAATAAAATGTATTTACATTAACAAATGAAGTAAAATAAATGTCTACTAAAATATATCTGCTTATTCAGCCTTTACCCTTTTAACAGGAAATGAACATAATAATGAGAGAAAAACCTTTCACTTAGCATTTGCGCAAGCCTTCCTCAAACATTACACCCAATCGGGGTCACGAGAGCTTCGCTTGAGAAGTCAAAAAATAAACCCTGAAAGAACTGGCCTGGTTCTTCTGAGAAATTGTGCAAGCCAATGGTGCAAGAGCTAGCATGCTGCCTAGCAATGAACGCTGTGTTTTGACTAGGGGGCTGTCTGTGTAAACAAAGTGAGAGTAAACAGAGTAAAGGAAGTGTAGTGTGACCTCACACCTGATGTGAACGCAGACGTACATACTGACATCAACCGAAGACACATTGCGGCAAGGGAAAGCACTCTTGGATACCAATTCACATGCACCGATACCACAATGCTGATCTTACTATGACTTTTTTCTCATGGGAACCTAAAGGTGTAACCTAATTTGGCAGATAATACCAGTCTTGTCTAGGCCAGTTTTGACGATATGAGTTCGCCAATAACCTGTGCTGATTCAGCAAAGGATCTAAAATTCCTTAGATATGTATGATCTCAGGTTTATACACACTCCCGTCGGCAGGCAAACTTCCTGTGTGAGTGAGTGAGTGAGTGACTGGTCTATGCAACACTACGACAAAATATGTCTGAAAGTTTCCTTTGAGACCCTGTTATTGGTCTCTAAAGATTGTTTTTACCCTGTTTCCTCAGACGTTTCCTCTCTGATTGCAAAATACTGTTGTAGCTGCTAGAATGGAATAGCTTTGCACTTCTGAGGTGGAAATAGGTAAGCAGAGTCACGCAGCTGTTGCAGAAGTGGTTACAGTCGCTCCACCGCTGAGCAGCAGAATGGAACCATATCAGGTGGTTTAAATCAGAGGTGCTTTTGTTTGAAAAGCGCTGAAGGCTTGACTGAATGAATGTTTCAGAGGTGTTTCAGAAATGGCCTTTTACCTCTATATTTCCAAAAGTTCTTAATTTAGAGTCAGTTCTTCAAACAGCCTCTTTTGCTCTCCATTTTCCCTTTTGTTATTGTCATTATTAACGGTGTTTTCTAAGGCAAGCATCATTATTCCTGCTGCCTATACTTAGGGCTAGGGGTTTTCAAAATTTTACCTTTTTTTTTTTTTTTTTTTTGACCCGGTGGATAATAAGACATGAGTGGATTTGTCTTACTTGTTAGTCTACAAAGAACACCTCCAATTGCATTGCAATGCATTCCGAACATCCTAGCAACATAGCAGCTGCATAGCAGTGTACCAACAACCACTCAGCTCGCCTTAGCAACACACTAACAACTCTTTTTACTTTGGCCAGAAAGTAACCATCTAGCAGCTACCCAGAACACCCTAGCAACCGCATAGCAACACACTAAAAACCACTTAGAACCCCTTACCAACTGCAGAGCAATGCACTAACAACCACTCAAAATATCCTAGCAACTACATAGCAACGCACTCTCTTGTGTAACCATCTAACAGCTACCCAGAACACCCTAGCAACTGCATAGCAACCCCTTAGCAGCTGCATAGCAGTGTACCAACAACCACTCAGATCACCTTAGCAACACACTAACAACTCTTTTTACTTTGGCCAGAACGTAACCATCTAGCAGCTACCCAGAACAACCTAGCAACCCCATAACAACACCTAAAACCACTTAGAACCCCTTAGCGACTGCATAGCAGTGCACTAACAACCACTCAGATCGCCTTAGCAACACATAGCAACAAACAAACAACTCTTTTTATGGAAAATAACCTTCTAGCAGCAACCCAGAACACCCTAGCAACCGCATAGCAACACACTAAAAAACAATTAGAACCCCTTACCAACTGGATAGCAATACACTAACAACCACTCTGAATATCATAGCAACTACATAGCAACACACTCTCTTGAGTAACTAGCGGCTACCCAGAACACCCTAGCAACTGCATAGCAACACATTAAAACCACTTAGAACCCCATAGCGACTACATAGCAGCGCACTAACAACCACTTAGATTGCCTTAGCAACACATAGCAACACATAAACAACTCTTTTTACTTTGGCCAGAAAATAACCAGAACACCCTAGAAATGCACTAATAAACACTTTGAACCCCTTAGCAACTGCATAGCAGCACACTAAAAACCTCCCTGAATATCCCAGCAACTGCATAGCATCGCAATACAACACATTAGCAACCACATAGTAATGCACTAACATCCACTCTGAATATCATAGCAACTACATAGCAACGCACTCTCTTGAGTAACTATCTAGCGGCTACCCAGAACACCCTAGCAACTGCATAGCAACACATTAAAAAAATTAGCAGCTGCATAGCAGTGTGCCACCAGCCACTCAGACTGCCTTAGCAACACACTAACAACTTTTTTACTTCTGCCAGTAAGTAACCATCTAGCAGCTACCCAGAACACCCTAGTAACTGCATAGCAACACCTAAAGCTCTTAGAACAACCTAGTGACTGCATAGCAGCGCACTAACAACCACTCAGATCACCTTAGCAACACATAGCAACACACAAACAACTCTTCTTACTTCGGCCAGAAAATAACCATCTAGCAGCTACCCAGAACACCCTAGCAACTGCATAGCAACACACTAAAAACCAATTATAACCCCTTAGCAACTGCATAGCAGCACACTAACAACCACTCATTTCGCCATAAAAACACATAGCAACACACAAACAACTCTTCTTAATTCGGCCAGAAAATAACCATCTAGCAGCTACTCAGAACACCCTAGCAACCGCATAGCAACACACTAAAAAACCACTTAGAACCCCTTAGCAACTGCATAGCAACACACTAACAACCACCCCGATCGCCTTAGCAACACATAGCAACACACTAAAATACACTTGACTATAAAATAAACTACTCTGAGAAATATTCAATAAAGTATAAGAAGCATGACAACTTCAACCGCTCTTATGTTGTTGGGTGTTTGCTAATGCTTAGCTCTGCTGTTGACAGAGCAGATGGTGAATAATTTGCACTGGTTTAAACATGCCTTTTAAAATTCTGAAATAATGGAGACTCTCTGAGCACTTAGTTTGCCATGTAGATCCCTTAGAGAAAGCAGTCAATGTCTTTTTCCTGGAAGAGGGCTGCTTTAGTGAGCAAAATCTAGAAGCAGAAAAATTCCCCATTGAAACAGTCTGTTGTACAGCTAATAAAACTTAATCTCATCATTCCTTTTCTATCATCTGATGGCAGGTAATTTCCACGACGGATCATTTTCTGAGCAGTGGGAAGGAATTTGCCCTTGCCTGCAAAAACCGCCTCTGTGTGCGACGAAGAGAGCGTCTGCGGAAAGTGCCCCTTTCAAACTCCACTCACATTCATACTTCCCTCTCAAAATTCACACACCTGTTCAAATACCCAGCCTCAGTGGCCATAAAGAGGAATTGTTCACCACCATACACTTGCAATGTCATGTGCAGTATTTCAGAATACCCAAGAGGGAACTTATTTTAGACTCAACATAAACAAGATTGTAATTACTTGTTTGAAGTCTGACCATCTGGCCATATGCTGAGGCTGGTTTCATGTCTCATGCTGAAAAGCTGTTTCACATGCCTCGAAAAAAATCATGCCTCAGCAAAACAATCTTGAGCACATGTATGGGTTTCTGGCTATGTATATATGAGGAAATATAACTAAAATTATCAAAAATAATTTATATATATATTAGGGCTGTCGATTTAACGTGTTTACTTAGTTTACTTAATTAGTTATGGAAAAAAATGACACGTTAAAATTACAAATGCAATTATTGCACCCGCCCCGCTTCAGACCTGCAAAGTTGCCCTTGATTTCCACCAGGGGGCACTCCTTCCGTCTTGGTTATCTCACCATGGACCACTTTTCCCACAACCCATTGCCCCGGATTCATTATTATGCCTGATTACATCCAGCTGTGCCTCATCATTTTGTCAACCCTGCCTATTTAAACAGAGGCTGTGTCCAAAATTGCCCCCATACCCTTAAATAGGGCACTATTTGAGGGACAGCCATTTGTAGTGGTGTCCGAAACCACAGTGGACGTCATTGAGCGCACTCATTCAATCCCACAGTGCACTACAATAATGAGTGTACAACTGATGTACGCTCAATGGCTAGAGAATACCCATAACACACTGTCAGAGTCGCACGTCGACTGAATTCCCGCATCTGACCAGAAGATGGCGCCTGCAGCTTTTCCAAACGGCTGATCCAATGTGGCTACAGTGTAATATCATCAAAGTCCCTTTAAGACAAGTCATTTCACTCGGCGGCCATCTTTGAAATGCCTCTCGGGCATCCTGGGCATCCATGCAACTCCTATCTCTTTGAATGGGGAAACATCAAATTCTCCAAAGCTGTTTGCCAAGCTTTCGATTAAATTTCATATTTAAAATCACCAATGAAATCTGACAACAACTGTCTCATAATTTTTTTTCCAAACACTCGAATCATGACAAAAAAACAGTATTTTTTAGGCTGGATCAAGCTAATGCGCATGCGCAGACCTAAATGTGCGTCTTTTGTGCCTCATTTCGGAGGCGCGCGTCTGACTGTTTCTGCTTCTAACGGCCGCTGCAGTGACGCGATGACTTTACCAGTCGGCGATTGACTCTTATTTTGAAGGCGGGACTTATTCCGCCATATTGCGCGTTACACTTTCTCCCATTCAAAACAATACGAGTGACACGTCTTGTGTTATTCTATAGTCTTTGATATCATACAGGTATAAATTCCTTTTTAATTGAATATGGTAGAGTTCAAGATAAATCTTGATAAATCTTACTAGAGCTGCCAGTTTGCTAAGTTTCAAATGATTATTAAACAGCAAGCACTTACTATGCAAAAGCGGCAGCCCTTCCGATGCACTCAGTGTCCCGAATTCACTCCCTCAAGTGGACTATATTAGTGGAGTAATGTAGGGAATAGTGAATGAGAGTATAGGGGGTGATTTCAAACATAGCACATGTGTGTTCATTCCCCCATTGCGAAGTCTTGTTTAGTGTCGCACTGCATTTCTGAGCGTTATCCTGGTTCCCTTGTCTTGGTTTTGATCTTCTGCTTGTCTCCCTGGATTTCCCTGTTGGCCTATGTCTTGGACATTGTTTTATGTTTGGACTGTTTGCCCGTGGTTTTGACCTTATGCCTGTTTTATGGATTACGATTATGGATTTCCCTTAATAAAGCTGCAATATCACACGAGTGCTGTTTTTGTCCCGAACAGCACAAAGTGCAAATGTGATACTGATTTTATACTACAGTTAAATAAATAGTAAGTTAATATTGTTTTTATTTAAGACATAATATTGTCTGTTTTTGCTTAATTTTGCCAACAAAATCATTATATATAAAGCCAGCGCAGAACGATTGTGTGTCTCAGAGCAGCACAGCGGTGTTTCCTTTCTGAATGAATCCGCGTCTTGAGCGAATCAATCGGGTGAACCAATGATTCAATGGCTCATTTACTTCATTCCTGAATGACTCAGCCATTTGAACAAATCGAATGAATGAATGAATGAATGAATGAATGAATGAATGTATGACTCAATGACTCAATGATTTACTCATTTAGACATTTAACACCACCTACTGGTAGTATTAGCTTCTTATTTAGAGTATCATTTCATTAAAAAAAAAAAAAATCCATATTAATAAAAGGTATACTTCACCCCAAAATGAAAATTCTTTCATGAAGTTGAATCAAATAAAATATTTCCTTTTCTAAAGCTACTTTTTGTAATGTCCATTTGATGCTTTTCTTATTTAACACAATAATGACTTTACATTATCTTCTGGGGGTAATTTCTTGATGTGCGATTAATTAGTGATTAATTAGATTAATCACCACATTGTGTAATTATGAAACATTTTAATTGCTTGACAGCCCTAACATATATAACAGCCCTAACATATATATTTACAAAAATGTGTACATTTTTAGATTTTTTTTTCTCATTATTTACTCATATTGTTATATATAAAATATATGGGTGTAAGGACAATAATTTAATGGCGTGACTAATTGACTCATAATTGACTCATAACTCACACACCAGAAGATTCATACATGAGTATTGTAATGTATACAATGTTCTAATTATTAAGCTATTTAGCAGTTGATTCATCACTAATTAATCATTACTGAGACATATTGTCGTGTTTTGTAGCCAGTTCGAAACAATTTAGTGCCAATCAATTGTTTAATCATTCACAGTTTTTGCTTTATATTGATTACTTGCACACTGAATAAATCCTAATATGGGAATAAAACAGTTCTGCAAGCAACAGTCTAGCATTATCTTTCACGAGGGAACCTGAAACAGGAAGAAACAGAACTTCTGCACATTTGAGACAGAGAACAATATGTTTTCTTTTATATTTAGACCTACCCATGCTGTTTTGTCGTATTGTACAAAGAACATGATGTACACGTCCACAAGTGAGTCAAAAAGGTGAACTGTCAGGCAAACTTATGCAAAGAAGATAATGTTTCAATGTCTTTTTACCATCTTTCTCAGTTGGATTTTGTTCTCTTTTTCATTTACGCACATAAACCTTTCTTTGATACAAATGTAGTGTATTTTTTCTGGTCTAGTCACATAACAAGAAGTTTTACAAGAAGTACTTTCAAAGTTGTGTGAATTTGTTCACAAGATGTACAACATGTTTAACTTTATTATCTATAAAGATTCTTGTATACAGTGGCCCACCAAAAAGTATTTTAAAATTTAAGACACAGTTTAAATTAACTGCTTACATTAGACAACAAAACACCAAAACCAATTGGCATCTGATAACTGCAACTGGCATCTGCAACCCGTTCATCTGATGGTACTGTTAACCAACTAGTCAAAAGATTATTTTAGTGCATGAAGTCATTTCCTCAGGTTCACATAAATGTCTGAGCAGACTAACCACAGATTAAGTTTAACATATTATGTTTGTCAGTTAGAAAGTGTCCAAACACATCTTGTCATTTTGAATAGTTCTGTTGTTTTATGATTGAAAACTTAACAAACTTCTTTTTGTGAAATACTTTTCTTTAAAAATGTGCTTCTATTTCAGTATAAATGTTGTATTTTTGTTAAAACAAATCATATTTTACATATCTTACAAACATATTGTTGATGACATTGGTGGCTAATAGCAAATTACCACTTTAATCAAAGGAAACCATCACATTAGGGTGGTACTTTGGTAGAAAATTATGATTTGATAATTTGATAAGTGAAGACACAAGTAACCAGACTGATGATTTTATAAAGAGATGACACCACACAATACAAATATTAAAGCCAAAAATATGTATCAATGCAACTTTCATGAAGTAAACTTTCACTAAAGCCTTCCTTCCACCGGAAAAAATCCTGGCCGTGAGCAGCAACAGAAATTACATTATTACGCCATTAGATGGCAGCAAAGACTGTCTTTATGAGTGTGTCAGTCTGTAGCTAAGACTTTTACATTGAAAAGACTGAATTTTTGTGAACACGGAACAAGACGCAACTGACAAATGCTTTAACTAGCGCTGTCAGTCACGGGAAAACCCCTTAACTGTTAAAAGGACAGGATAATACATCGGACATTTAAACAGATTTTTTATTATGAACATAGGACTGACCTGAAGGAAAATGCTAAATCTGAATGCAGGTAATAAACTCGCTAACTCGATCTTTTTCTCACAATGCTCTTCTACATAAAACAGTAAGCTTTAATGAACAATATCAATTGAGAACATAGAGTTTACGTTCCTAAGTGTGGTTGCTAAGGGTGTTGTATAGTGATACGGTCATAGCTGTGTTTTATCGTGAAAAAAACACGGCTATTGACCAATCAAAATCAAGGACAGGAACTAACCATTATACATATATAATATATATATATACAGCTATGGAAAAAATTAAGAGACCACTCCAAGTTCAGAAATCAATGTTAAGTGGTCTCTTAATTTTTCCATAGCTGTATATATATATATATATATATATATATATATATATGTAATTGTTACTATATATTGTTTAATATATAACAATTATAAAATGTATTGTTTTATATAGCTATTGCCTTTTGTACTTATTATTTTGGTATACAAAAGTGTTTTATACATAGATAATATACATAATTAACATTAATAACAATAATAAAAAAAGAAACAAATATTATCCCTATCACTATTGATTACAATAAAATATACAATATACTGAAAAAATGTATCTAGACACCACTATATTTTATAAATAATTTCTGTGGTCGCAAAAAAAAAAAAAAAAATGGTGGTCAACACTCCAGCTTCCATTAACTGATAAAAAAAATGATTTACAGATTAAAAAAACCTGTTAAAACAAAGTCAAGGTTTTCTGAACTTTGTGGTTCAATAATAATTTGTAACATTGCTTTCGTATCTTATCAGTTTAGATAAGTATTATGATATATTTAAGTATAGGTCCAAATTATATTTTTGCAAAAAAGAAAAAAAGGAACAGGAAGCAGAAGCGAAGACGCTCCATACGGCCTTGATTTCAGGCCGAAAGCAGAGCGAAGGAAAAGGGGGAAATAGTTGCCGACTGACGTCAACACTGAGCGGTGGAAGTGCCTTCCTTTTATAGACATGCTCTCTTTGGTACATTCCTTACTCTAGCAGTGCTCGTCCCAGCAGCCCTAGGGAGGAGAGGTCCTGCTTGGTTGTGACGCAAAAGCGCAGACAGTGAAGGGAGAGATGAGGGAAAAACCCACTCTTAATACTAACTTTTACTTTTACCCTCTGGCCATGTCAAGGTGTGGTATTATTACGAGAAGGCTTACAGATATTTTCGCATATAAGGGTCACAACTACGAGTATGGTAAAATACAAACGGGATACTTTGAATGCCATATAATATCCCATTTGAAACAACTCAAGTGCTTAATTCAGTTTTCCTAAAATAGGTGTGTTTTACAGGAAGTTTTCATAGGATTGTAACGTTCGAAATGGAAACACTCCCTCCAGTCAGCAGCGAGCATACTTTACCACAGATGCAAGACATTTGGCAGTGACCGACTGTGTGATTTAAGCAATCTCTCACTCGGCTCTCATATTTTCGGCCACATGTGTTCCTTCCACACTCATTGCTTGGGATCTGACCTCGTATTGTTCTTGGCAGGCAAATCCTTGACAGGCTTAGACAGCAACTAGCACAGGCAGAATAAAAGCCAGATGCGTTTCCATGACGCTGTGCACGTCTGCACTGAGCCGAGTTGTGCAATTCCCTTTATGCTACTTGAAGCAGAAAAGCAATTTCCACAATCTTAACCTTGCCCCAGCTGAGACTTTACAGCACACCTTGAAAAGCTGAAATCACGTGGATAATGTGAAACCCCTCTTAGGACTTCCTGCAAACAGAATATCAGGAATATTCTGGGTTCAAGTCAAGACTGTACTTGTGGCATAATGTTTATTACCGTAATGTTTATTACTCTTTAGCAGCAGCCTGAGTTACAATGAAAGTGAATCCGTAAATGTTAAAATACCCATTGTTTCAACAGTATAGCCACAAGACACAAGCTATATGTGTGTTAACTATTGCTGTCAAATCGATTAATCGCGATTAATCGCATCTAACATAAAAGTCTGTAAATAAAATATATGTGTGTGTGTGTGTGTGTGTGTGTATATACACATACTGTATACACACACACCATACACACACACACACACTTACAAACATTTGTTAGATACGATTAATCACGATTAATCACGATTAATCGTTTTGACAGCACTAGTTTTAAAGGATTAGTTTCATTTTCAGCTTTATAATGGCAGTGAGCAATACCAACGAGTATGAGCTGAAGAAAATGCTTCCATCCATCATTCAACTTACGAAGAAAGTGTAAACTGGCGTTGCGTCAGTTAAGCTTTTTCCATAAGTTGAATAGGGAAGGCGCAGGATGTAGCGTAAGCTTTCTGAACTGCGAGAGTTTTACACTTTCTTCGTAAGTAGAATATGGAAGGCGGTCTGGCGGAAACCAGATATTTTACTTCATAACTTGTTAAATCAGTATTTTTTTTTACACAAACGCATCGCTTCACTTTAGAAGGACTTTATTAACCCCCTGGAGCCGTGTGAAATACGTTTATGTGGATGGAAGCACTTTCTTCAGCTCATACTTGTTGTTATCGCTCACTGCCATTATGAAGCTTGGATGCGTCAGGATATTTATTAATATATCTCAGATTGTGTTCATGAGAAAGAAGAAAGTCATATACACCTGTAGGATGGCTTGAGGGTGAGTACAGCTCAGGGTAATTTTCATTTAAAACCCTTTAACATAATTTTAGTGTGAAAAAATCACATACTAACCTTTTCTGTGAAGTTCACTACATGACAATGCAACACTGTAAACCCTAAAATGACCATAACAATTAGGAGATTGCGCCAATAAAATGCAAATTCTAACAGATTTTAATGTGCTTGTAAAATGATAAGCTTTAAACCTTTCAAAAATGGGCTCCATTTACTTCCTTTGTATAAGTGCCTCATGATTATTGCTCTTTTTTGTGTGGTAATCAATATTATGCCACAAATGCTGTTGATTGAGCTTCATTTTTATGTTGAACCCAGACTGGAATGTTCCTTTAAGGCCACTGTTGTTCTCGATCTCTTGCATTTGGCCATTTTCATGGTAATTTGATAAGGTCAGCTTATAAAATCTAACCGATGGAACATTAACAGAAGTCTGTGTTCACTTTTCTTTGACGTTTCTATTCATTATTTATTCATTGAACACAAACGTATTGCAACAAGCAGGTTAAACATTAGACATCTATGATCCAGGCAGTTACTAACACAGTGCATTGTAGTGTGTCTTGAAACAGGTGAAAGGTTAGAGTACTTTATAAAACACTATGGTCTGTTAAACATTGACAGAATGGGGTGGATGGGTACCTTAACCAGAAACAAATTCAATCATGGGTTTTGTTTTGAACAATGGCTTACGCATTTATAGCCCAAGAGTTAAACAGTAAAAGTTATGAGTTCAGAAATTATGAATTTCACGTCACATCAGTCACCTTTTAGACCAAAAGTGAGAGGTAACTAACAAAACATTATGACTTTAGGTTTGTTTAATTAACCCCATGGTAACTGTTTGTTGCTCTCTACTTCCTTCTTTTGTTGTTCTGCCCATGAGACTTCCTCATTTCCTTTCTGTTTTTTGCTGTTTAATTAAATGTCAATTTCATTGTTTTATATTCTCAGTATGGATCTTATTTGGTTTCTTTTCATCTAAATGTTACCAAATATTCAGGATTCAGGGTGCCCATGTGTAATAATCTCCAAATCAACCATTGAAAACACAGGTTGGTTAACCATTAATCTGAATTTTGGGGGGTATACGTGTCCCACTCAATGTCTTAAATGGGTTTGTTCAAAGAAAACACCTAAAAAGATGTATAACGAACTGTAACATTTCAAACGTATAAAAGTGTGATAATAAAACCAGATATACAGCCTATATAATTGTTGGTGTAAGTGACAAAGGCCGTTTGAGAAGCTATTTAATGCATGGCCTTTTGTAACTATCTACTTCCTCATCGAAACCACTGACTCTATTTGGAGAACTGTGTTTTCTTTATATTCTTTAACAGTGACATGTCTAGAGGAGCTGAAAGCTAGACAATATATTCAGTTTATAATCAACAGTAAGCATTTAGATCTGTGCTTTTACCTTTGAGAAGTTAGTCACAGATGACTAAAAACGATTACAAAGCAAACCTGTTGATCAAATGTGACTTTTTATGAAACACCCTTTTTAAAATTAGCAGGGTGTACATTCTGAGCTGGTTAAATAAGCTTCTTTTCTACCCAGGGAGAGCTGTCAAAGTACAGAAGCATTAGTAAACAGTGAGGTAATCACAAGCTACTCACTGTTATTGCAATTTTCAGGCCTGGCTTTACTGTGCGGTACAACAGCTGCCACTGTTTGCTGTGTCAAGCGCACCAATAGCGTCCTAAAGCACATTGAAAAGAAGAGAGAAGGAGAAGACAGGCCATTTGTGTGTTCGTCTGGTTATTTGCTTTTACTGGACTGCCACTGTTGTTATGGTTACACATCCTGTGTGTGTTCTGGCTTAGAAGACGAGAGTAGCGTAATAGACTATAAAGTTCATTTAACTCTTAAATGTGACAAAGGCTTTTACACCACAAATATTAACCATTTAGTAACTTACCCACAGAACTAGAAACTTTACTGGGTGGAATGACAGAGAACTTTTTATTTTTATTTTTTGTCAATTTGCTCAGATTTTCCTGTGGCATTTGGCAGGGCCCACACTTCCTCATTTAGGGCCAAAATGTGACATGTGATATCTTAAAGTGCCATCTTCCCACACATGACACCGTTATGTTTATTTTGAGTTATAGTAGCCTTTAGATATATATTTAACTTTATCAGAAGATAGATACATTGAGAAGTGTGAGGAGGAGAAGATCTCATTCTGGTTTTAGCTCAGATGGATCACATTCTTTCACTATATGTATGTTCGTTAGGCATGAAAGTAACAATAAAAATTAGCCTGTATAGAGAATAAAATAGGCTGTATACTGTCTTGAAATGAAATGAGTTTTATAGGGACAGTTTTTTTTTTTTTTTTTTTTCATTGTTTGCATATTTATTTATTTTTAAATGGCCTAAACTTAACTTCCACTGAAACAGGAAGACATATGCAGGACATATCAAACAGCTCCTCCCCTTTTTTAAAATAGCCAATGGCGTTTTGTTTATATAACAGCTCAGCCAGAGCCGTTGAGCTTGGTAAAGCCTCAGTTTCCATCTAATCTCTAACTGTTTCTCCTCCTAATCTCCTCCATATTGCTTTAAAATAGCATTCGATATGTTTTATGGTCTGTGCCGACTCGCCATATGATCCGCTCTGTGCTCTCGTGTCTCTGGACCGAAGCAGACTGTGTGCGCACTGCGGCTGTTCGTGTGACTCTAATCTAAAACCAGACTTCATTCTCCCCATTGGAATGCTTATTTACACTGTCTGAATTGTTTCCAATCCCCTATTTAGTGCACTATGTGCCATTCACCATGTAGAAAGTAAATGTGTGAACAAGTGACCGATTTTAGCAGGGTTGTCAGGTTTTCACAACAAAACCCGCCCAATTGCTACTAATTTCAGGGCGGGGTCCCCTGGTAAAAACTGCGTTCCGGGATTGGGGGGATTTTACCCTCCTGGTAAAATTTACATTCCAGGAGCTAAATATCATGTTATTCAGGGTCGCTTCAACCTGTGGACATGAAAAACAACACGCGGCAACAGTGTTAAAGTAGCCCAATTCCGCGGGAAAACTGTGGACTTGGCAACATTGAATTTTAGCCACAGCTTCAGCGTCTAATTATAGTGTAGTGGGCGGGACGCTTCAGATTCTAGAGAGCATTTGATTGGACAGAAAATCTGATGAGAAGCTGAAGTGCAGAGTGATGTCATCAAATCCGTTGATTTATATAGGCGGAAGTTTTGAATGCTTATATCTTCTAAATTAGAATTTTGTCATTGTTTTGGAGCACGCTAGCATTTAGATAACAATAATGCTAACCTATTCATACTTAAAGCCAAAAAACCTTTAATGCATTTCTTAAGCTAAATTTCAATCTTAAATATGACAGACGTAACAAAATGACATATGTGTCATAGATTGATGATATGGGCCTGGTTTCATACACCAAACAAACAAACAAAAATCTGTCATCATTTACTCTCCCTCAATGTTTGGACCCCATTGACTTGCATTATATGAACAACTCCATTTGATACATCATCTTGTATCTTCTACATAAAAAAATCATAGTTTATAGTTGGGGAAAGGTGGGTGGGTTGTTGTATGATGTTATACTTTGTAAACCTGCTCCGAAACAATATGTACCAAAAGCACTATGCAAATGATTTGAAGTCATTTCGATTCTGGTTTCAAAATAAACTGATGTTTGCATATTGGGATGTCTTGTAGTATGTTTACATGGGTTTATGAACATGATAGTGAGGCTGTGGTTAGTTAAACAAACATCAAGCGTTAAGGGGAAAGGTTGAGTAACTTGAGGTTAAGTAGCACAAATGTAGCAAACAGTTCAAAAGTATGGGTTCCTAATTCTTTAGTATCGTTCAATGTAAGAAGGAGCAATGCGTAGGCTTATGTAATGCATGACAATGTCATAGGCCTGTGATAAGATCTTACTGCACAATTAAACTGGCCAACTCACTGATCTAGAAGCTGACGGCCTCATTTGCAACACAGGACAGATTTTAATCTCTAAAGACAGCTATCAATTGCTTCAGACATTGTTTTGTGATAGGCATAGTTGTCTGGGAGATGCAGGTCAGATGTGTTGTTGTGTGAAATACCTCTGTTTATGCCAAATATGGTCTTAATCCTACTCCTAGTATTTACAAAACAGCATTTTTTCTTAGGAAAATGAACTGATTTTGAAATGTAAGCAGTTGTGAGGGACACTTATGTGATTTTGTGGTATGGTGCAACTGACATGGAGTTCAATACAATACAATACAATTGTTTTTCACAATTTGCATTTATTACATTATTTTGGTCAATTGAAATCGTTTCCATCGTTTTGTGTCAATGCTTCTTGAATTTTCTTTCAAAGGCCATGACACGTTGATAAATAAGTAAAAAATACATTGCTATAACTTCAATAAATACTTAATAAATATATTAGTTAGGTCTATACAATTACAAAAACATTGCAAATGAAGCAAACTACTCTACAGAAATACTGTAATGTTACAGTCCCTGATAAAAGACAAGTTTCCTTGAGTAAGGACACAACCAGGGTTGTCAAACATTAACTTGACAGCTCTTGTCCAATATAAATATATAGTTTTTTTGTTTTTTTTTTTAGGTTCGTTTCTTAGTCTTCTTGTACAAAACAGGTACCTAACATCATAATGCTTTGGTTAAAATGCTACATGGAAACATTCTCCCAGTATAGATTTGTAAAGTGCATTCTTTGTGAGTGAATGTATGGTCATTTTTTTCTCAAGTTTGTCACATTGTTGGTTGATATACAGGGTGCAAATTACTTGGGGGATCAGACCCCTCTCAAAAACGTCAGAAATTCTTTTAAAAAGCCAATCCCCCTAATTCACACACTGGATATATGATATATACACATACATAAATATATATATTTGACACAAGCTCTGCTTATGTCACTAGCATAGGTTATGATATTTTAAGGCACTTGTCTGCAATGCTTACTGCTAAACAACGCTGAAAAGCAAGAAAAGCAAAAGCAAATGGAAGACAATATCACATACAATAATAATACACCATTATAAAAAACAATGCCTGGGCTACTTAGGCTTTGGAGGGCAGCTTGGTATCAAAATAATCTCCTTTAGCAAGTATATAATAATAATAATAATAACAATAAATTAACAGTATTAAGACTCGTTGCACATGATTTTTTTGACTGATTGAATGATTGGGAAGGAATCGCTGTAAAGTCCTTAGTCAGACACAGACATCCGCGCGAAAACAGAGAGGCGCTTCCCGCTCGCGGCGTCGAAGGTGGGAGACTCGGAGCCGCTCGAGCTACCGGTGCTGCTGTAACTTTCGCGGTCTGACAGCGAGTCTTCTGAGGAAAAGCGCTGCAGGTTGGCTTTGTTTCGGTCTTCCTTCATGTATAGCTCGTTGCTGGAGCCCTGGAAGTTATTTCCGTGTCCGCAGACACATCGTGACCGAGTCTCTGGTGTGAAGGGCGCGTTGTTGTGGATATCTCCGCTACTGTGACGGCTGAAGGGGAACATGTCGCGGGAAGAGTCGCTGAAGACGGGGGACAAGATATCGGCTGGAGGAGGCGAGACCGAGGGCGCGCGGGTGAAGCTCAAGGGCTCGTATAGAGTCGGGGGAGAGTTGCTGCGAGTGAAACCGGCGAAGCTGACGCTTTGGCGCAGTTGACGGGGGTTCTGGTCAAGCAAAGAGCTTTTCTCCTCGTGGATGAAGTGACAGCGGCTTCCGTACGGACAGTATCCAAACTGGTAGAAAGTGCGACAGGCTTGAGTTTTGTATTTGGGGTGGCGGTAAAGACCTCTCAGCTCGCTCTCGCCGTGGGCGAACTGACATTTGGTGCCGTATTTGCAGCTGCCGTGCTCCTGAAAGCTTCTGCACAGCTCGGTCTTGTACCGGTTCGAAGGCAGGGTTACCAGGGGAGGAAATCCGGGCGGTGGGGGGACGTCGTGGGGCTTCATTCTGTTAAAGGTGTCGGTCAGACTCATGGATCGGTCTGCTTTGAACTGTGGTTTACTGGGCGCTCTGTCGTTCCAGGCGTCCGCCTGCCAGACGTCGTCGTTGAGCCGCTCGGAACTGATGCTCTTCGATGAGAACGGGCGGGATAGCTGTGGAAACGACTCATCTAAACCCAGGTTGATGAGATTCTGTAAAATAATAACAACGTGAATTAGGAGGATAAAACACATTTGGCAGTTCTGCCGCTGTCCCCAAAGATAAACAAAACACACGTAAACTCAATTTAACTTACCCGTATGAGACTTTCGCCAAGCGTATCGGACATAGTTAAGTGTTGTTGCAAAGGAATGATGCTGTCAGAAGTTGCTGTCAGAAGGCTGGTAGAGTTGTGCTGTTTTCGAGGCCTTTTATAGCACGAGATGGGGGCGTGAACGATATTCCCGTACGCCGCTCTCACCGACTGTCGGCGTTGCCTCGTAAAGCACAGATTGAGTATTTTTAGCCACTGGCAAAAAAAAAAAAAAAAAATGTTTCAGTTTCACCGAGTACAAGAGAGTAGTGATTAATTTACAGTAACCTGTCGCGATAACTGCCCCGACAGATAGTTTCCCATGGCCTATAGAACACCGCTTGGTTGAGAACGATACTGTTTATTGTTTTTTTCAGCATGTTTTTCTTGTCACTGTGAGAGAAAATCTAATTTATATAGGCCCTAAGTTTGAAATAATCAAGAACATTTACATTTAAGTAATGTTAAGTTCATTTTCATGGCTTTCTTGAATACTTGATTTGTAAATCTATCTATCTATCTATCTATCTATCTATCTATCTATCTATCTATCTATCACCCTAGCTGACTGTATTTTATGCCATATAGTTTTATATTTTATATAAAATTTAATTTTGTAAGGTTTGGTCTGTTTAATCAACAACAAAAGTGTCTATCACAGCAGTGTTTGACAGTCCATCCTTGTTTCATTTTTGTGGTATCAATCTGACTCATGTTATGAAAGCTTCACTTCAGCCACTTGTGGCCATCATGAGAACTGAAAAATACATAATCTGTATTGAAAAGGGGTGAAACAAACATTAGGGCTTGGCTAAATTAGATTAAATATGGGAGGGTGGGACTAGACATCACATGTTTTACTGTAGTGATTTTTTTTTTAAATAATTAAATATAGAAAATAGAATTTATTTATTTTATCTATTTCTGTATATGCACAAAACTTGTTTTTAAAAAAAATATTATATTAAGCATTTCTACCACTAAAAGATAGTGTTCATTGAACTTATGTGACAACATGCCCCAATAGCAAAGAATGTTGTTATAATATATGGGGTAAGTTGTCACAATGGGAAGTTGCCATTAATCAGCATATAAACAAAATGTAAAATATCACATACAAAGATATCGACCCATTGTTTTGGAAAATTTTACTGTGACGCCGTGAAATTTACACTATTTATAAATAGAATTATAGATTTTTTAACCTTATCTGAATGTATGCTAGAGTTTTATAAGAACAGTTATTATAAAAAATACACACAACACACACACACACACACACACACACACACATACAGTATAATAAATGATGACTAAATTAATAGCATAATTCCAGAGAAGCACAAATGTGAATCACTTGTGCACATTAATTGCTGATTCCTCTGGAAATTTTAGCAAATATTGCCTTCAGTCATGTTGCCTGATTTTCTTTTGTTGCATGGTCAACTACATCTGTAGTTGCTGCACTGACTAAAACAGGCAAGCCATCTCATGTTCACTTAAAAATAGCTGCCTCTCTCCATGACTTTGTCCAATTTGGCTGGGCATGGATGTTAAAAATGGTGCATGAGACATGGAAATTCTCACTTGTGTCATCAGACACACTTCTTTAGGGATCTTGGCTCTCTGTTTTCCTCATTGGCAGCATTCCCACAAGTACGGAAACTCTCCCTCATCAACCATCAGCGGTTTGCTTTGCTTGCTCATGCTCACATGCTCGCCACGGCATGTATTCAAACAAACATATAGACGACTGCACAGATGGCTTGAGCTTTTCTTTCTTGTGAGCAATGGTATGTCACCTTTGCCAATGTGAGGGGATTTCCTAAATTGAGCTATTACACATTTCTTTAATTATATAGATAGATATATATCTTAATATAGGGCCTAATTAAAATATATTGCTAAATGTTTTGGCATGTAATGTCAGAATTGTAAGTTATAATGGCTGCCTAAAGCAAAATGAGACATGCTGCCTTGTCAGAACATGAAATCACAAATGGGCTGTTTTAAGTCTTACTAATGTTTAAATGAGAACATTAGTAATATGTAAATGTTTGGTGCTTCTGTCTAGATTCATTTGCACTTCTACAGTGGCATCTTTAGTTGTCTTTCTGTATATTATGACTCAGCAGGTCCAGGGCAGTGTCTTTGGGTCAAAGCTCATATTTAGATAGCTTCTATGGGAAAGTACCTTACTTTCTTGTTCTGCATTCAGAACAAATGATTAGTCAAATCTCGGACAACTGAGCGAATTTACTAGTGTTATTCCCTCTATTAACAGATTATTCCTTTTCTGGTATTTATTTAGTTTTATTAGTTGAACTGGTCTCTTATTCCACTTTAACTTTCATATGGGAAAATGCTGACTGTATTATTCAAGGGGGAAATTTATATTTAGAATACACGGCATAATTAATCATGTTCCCTAATGTACACCTGGTGCATTTCCTTTTTTGATTAACCCTTGCATTACACCACCAGGACAACATTTGTTATAAAGCACATAAGAAAAATACATTTATGCACACAAATAGTATATTTGTATTATTTTATTAATTACATGGCTCATGGGATAATTGATTCAGGTCGGTCAGTTGCAGAATACAGCAGTCAAATATTTCGAACAAATTTCCCCATTCCTTTCTCATTTCACTCTACTCTTTCTTCTCATGTGATAAAGATATTTAATTATTATAATATAATAAATATAATATAATATAATATATATAATATAATATAATATAATATATATAGATTATTCATGATTAATCGCTTCTAACATAAAATAAACATTTTATATTTAGTACAATTTTTTAAAATATTAACCATAAATAAAATAATTTTTGAATCAAGCAATGTTTTTACGATATATGGTGTAATATATAGATTTTAGTTTTTTTAATAATGTAGCCTTTTTAAATTTTTGACACTTTAAAATTTTACTTTTATACAAAATTTTCAAAAAGTGGATGTCATATCTTTGTTTTTTTATTATTTTATCAAGCCACAAAAAATTACCTGTCATCATTGACCCATGTATATATTGTTGTATATATATATATAATATATATTATATATATATATATGTGTGTATATGTATGTGTGAGTGTGCATCTTTGTGAATATATATATACATATATACACACACGGACACACACACGTAAACACATTTTTATGTTAGATGCGATTATCAATTTGACAGCTATATTATATTATTATATTATATTATATTATATTATATTATATTATATTATATTATATTATTTATTTTCATTTGTGAAAATTACTGGCTGACTGAACATTATCCATTGTGGCTTTTTCCTGCCTGTGATATATGTGACAGCTATGTCCCATAAGGAAATGTAGTAAAGCTTTCTGTCAGTTTTCAAACCACTATAATATGTCAGTAGAATCATAGCAAGTTAAAGGATAACTTAGCTACTGTAAAGTTCATATGTTTGCACTTCTCTCCTCTGCTCTGTTTTCACTTAAGGTCTTTAGATTTTACACATCCCTCTGAACACATTTCCACAGTGTGAAATATTCACTGAGGAACAAACTCAGCCTTATCCACCAAATACCGCCCTTCTCTCTGTGCAATAACTCTGTTTATGCAGTCCATGTGTTTACACACACAAACACACTCCCAGAGCAATCATAGTCGGCTAGTACAGTTGCACCACTATGAGTCTTCTGATTGAAATCTCTCACCTCTTTCAAACGTCTTTCAGATCGTCTACATGAACAACTAAGTCCACCATCTGCCATTTGAGCAATTTTATTGCAGTCCAAACCAAAACAAATGAACCAATGATTTCCTGCTGTTCTGGATGTTTTGCAGAGCCCTGTTTGGCACTGACACACTTATATTCTTACAGCTCTCAACTTCCCGCAATAGTAGGTTCTGAAGAATTTCTGATGAAAATATGCATGTAGAAACCCATTCAGGATCGTATGATGATGACTTCACCACTAAAAAATAAAAAGGATGAGATGAACTGAAATGCGTTAATCACTCCTGTGAAAAAGTAGTGTTTAATGTGCGATTTTAGTATACTTCAAATCTTAAATGCATTTTTTAAAAAATCTGTACTTGCAGAGAATATAATGTTAAGGAAATAAAAGACAACTTAAGTGTACTTAAAGATAGTAAACTTTCATGACTACTACACACTTACGTTAAATAAGTGCACTTTGTAATCATGCCAAATTAAAAGTTTACACTTTAAATCATTGTTTTAATGTGATCGTGCTTTAAAGAAGCACTTATTTTGATGTGTCAGCCAACAAACTAAAGCACATGCAAAGTATTTGATTATAAATTTAACTGTAGTACACTCTAAAAACTAATTCAGTTGACCTTTAGTCATTACTTAAATATATATATATTGTGTGAAATAAAAAATCAAGTTCTGAAATGCTGTTAGACTTTTTACTTGTAACTGTTATTTTATTGAGCTTGGATGCAGTTCAATATTACATTTAATATATTTTAAATATACTAAATTGCAAATATTAATACAAATGTAAATACATGACATACAAGTTTCAATAGAAATGTCATTGAAGTTTACCATAAATATTTGTCAGTGCATTTGGCAGTACGCATATTTCAATAGTCATATTTCAAAGACAATTGAAGTAATGATCAAATTACATATAAAAATGTACATAAATCCTACTTAAGTGGGCCAAAAAAACACTCTAAAGTTAAGCTAATTGCATTTAATTTAAATTTAAACTATAAAACATTTGAATTCAATTGCAATTTACATGCAATTAAGTGTCCAAAATATTAAAAAAGTGTGCTAAAGTGTAGCATAAAAAAATCTGTGGATTTCATGGTTCAGTTAGCCTTATCTCAATGAAACCTTTGGTTAAGACCATTAATATACAAGTCATTTTGTTATGAATCACTACTAAATTCACAGTAGCTCATTATAAAATTGTTGTGGCCATATTGCATCTCTTCTGTGGGAATATTTGGGCCCAGAGCTCACAGACGAGCGCGGTATGGTCCTCAAGACTGGGTGCAGAATCTCTCATTCTAGAGTGAGGTCCTACATTTAACCAGCAGTAGCGCTCCATCTGTCAGCCCTCTCTTTTACTTCTTTTGCTCTCAAAGTTGGAAGTCGTACAACCACAAACATTTTATTGAGGTTTATTGTATAAAACCCACACAGAACAGTTAACTAGAGAGGTTTAGATAAAGGGGTTTGAGTGATTAATAATCAGTATGTAACCTGACGAAAAGATATTTATTCAATGTTATCCACATTATATTTCATCTGCAACCGCATTGTGAACTTGATGATTAATCGGTGACAGGATGCACGTAACTAAGCGACAGAGCTGTCCGTTAAAGACAGTTAGTATGTCCCAAAGGTTGTCTACTATTCTGCTACACACTCAAAAGTATGTACTTTTCTTCACAAAAACAGGCATAGTATAAGTAGGCTAACTGGAACGTGGCAACATTTATATGAGGGATCCAACTCATAATAGAAACAAAGCTAATGGCCTCAGAGGACTTCCTGTTTTGAACATGAAGAAAAGGGCGTAAGAAGCGGATGTATACTGAAGTCTAGCCTATTCTGCAATCACAAAATTTTCCTCAGTCTAGCTCTAAGAATTTCGAGCAGAAGAAAAACCCAAATGTTGTAAAACTTGCAGAGAGATTCCAGTGATAATGTCAAAATAAGCCCATAAATCAAGTCAAACCTACTCCTGTCCCTCAGGGGTAAAGATTATTCATGGTCAGATTCGAGGAAAAAAAAAGAATTAGGAAACTACTCTGTGGCTTGCAATATATTTGAAGAGATGAAAAAGCCAAAAGAAAGAACCCTGAGAGTAAAAAAGAGATGGATAATGAAGATACGGATTGGGATAAGGGAGGAAAACTGTAGGCGTGAGAGTCTTGTGTGCGTCACTCATGGCCTCTTGCTCTCAGGGATGTGCGAGTGTTATCTCTGCACCATCCTGCCTGTCAACATTCCCCACTTTCTGATAACACAGCGACCCTTCCAGCCAACTCCTTTAAAGGAAAAGTATGCACCTAATGAAGGAAACATACCTAACTATTATGGCCCAGATGTTAAACGTGCTTGAACATGATTCCATGAAGTTTTCACTGCTGGTAAAATCTACAGTTTAAAAGTATAAATGTGAGCATCATTTCATACTGATTATAACTTGCATGATTAGCCTCAGTAGTGTACTGTAAGGGCATTTGTTTGTACTCAAATCATGTACTCGTGCAGTTCTTTGTTTTGGCATTTGTCTTAATGATTAAGCGTAGAGCCAAAGGATTTATTTTATTACCGGGCATTTTTGAGCACACAATAGCAGTAAGTTAGAGAATTAGGACATGAAAAATCACTCCAACTGGCTGCTGCGTGCTTTTCGGAGTGTAACCATACTTATGCCAGGACATTTTTTGAGCTTTGGTTGTTTTCTAAAAATGTTTGTGAACCAGTGTATCCACCCACATTTTCTTTGTTTGCGTTTCATGTTGAGCAATCTTAGCAGTAAAAGCAACTTTACATAAGCTTGCAGAAATCCATCACAGAGAAGTCACAATTTGATTAGCTGAATAAGCTTTCTTACGAAAGACCTGGAGGCTCATTTCCCGAAAGTTTTGTCATCTTCCTCTTTCACTGATAGGACGTAAACGAGTCTAGTCTGCGGTTTTCCCTAATTTTCTCTCTGTACTTAGCAACCAAATACATTTGATATCTATGACCCCAAAAAAGTGATTATATGCAAAAAACACAAACTCAATGAACACTTCAATCAATCAATAATAAAGGTAATTGTTACTTTACACTCTAAAAAATGCTGGGTTAAAAACAACCCAAGTTGGGTTGAAAATGGACAAACCCAGCAACTGGGTTGTTTTAACCCATCGGTAGGGTTAAATGTTTGCCCAACCTGCTGGGTAGTTTTATTTAACTCAACTATTGTTTAAAAAATACTGTATTGCTTAATTAAAATTAACCCAAAGTATGTTGGAAATGAACATTTATTAATGTTCAATGAATAATTATTAAACAATAAACATTTATTAAATTGCTTATTAATAAATTTATTAATAAACTATTAAACTATTAAATTTATATTAATAAAATATTAAAGCTTATTAATAAACATTCACCTTTTGTCTATTATTGTTGCCTCTAATTGCATCTGGTTTTTAATTTCCCAACTATTTTGGATTCATTTTAAGCTAGCCATATAGCAATTTTTAAACAATAGTTGGTTTAAGTAAAACATTTAACCCAACCACTGGGTTAAAACAACCCAATCGCTGGGTTTGTCCATTTTTAACCCAGCATTTTTTAGAGTGTATATTTTACAATTGCAACTTCTCATCATGACTTTATATATCACTGTATGTGACTATTTCTTTCATTCTTGTATGTGTGACTTGTTTCAAAATTGTTACTTTATTGCTTGTAATTGCAGCTTTATTTTCAGTAACTGTGACTTTATATCTCACAACGTAACTGCGTTGTCATAACTGACTAATTCTGTAAATGTGACTTTATATTTCACAATTGCTACTTTATTTTTTCAAAATTGCAACTTCATTTCTCTTATTGTAAGTATATCTCAGTTGCAACATTATTTCCCATAATTGTGACTATATCTCACAATGTGACTTAATATCTCAGTGATGTTTATTGGTCAAAATTGTGACTTTATATCTTACAATAGCAGCTTCTTAATATCTCACAACTTCTCATTATTGCAACTTTATTTCTCGTATTTTGTCTTTATATCTCAAAATGTGTTTTTTCTAACAAAATTACTTAATATCTCATAGTGTTCCAACCTTATTTCACATAATTGCGACTTATACTTCACAAATTATACTTCACTAATTATGACTTTATATGTCACAATATGACTATATCTCTCTTAAAGTTTAAGTAAATTAAATGTAATTTAAACTGTACCTTTTTTTTTTTTTTTTTTTTTTTACTTTGAAGCGAGAAACAGGTTTCCATACAAAACTTATATAAAGTCAAAACATTCAGTTCATTCAACTCATGTTGTTAAAGTCTACCTAGAAACTTGTAGACTTTCAAAACCATTTTGACTTTCAGTGAAACTTTGCTCTGTGTGCTCAGGAACACACGATAGCTTATCGCATTCACAGCGTAATCACGCATGTGACTGTTTGCCTGTGACGGCGGAGAGTAAATACATCTCTCTGAGAGAAAGCACACCGGCCTACCCCTGTGCAAACGCTAAGCTAAGTGTCAGATTTAACGTTGGAGTTGCGTGCTGTGCTAAGCCCAAGAGTGCTGCTGTGCAGTCCAAAGGATCACACTTCAAACGGCCCGTGTGGTTTGAGTTTTCACCAGAACATCCCTGGCTCCATGAATGAGACCCTTTCTCAAGGCCGGACTTGAATTGTCGGCTCGAGCAGGACGCAGGTGGTGTGTGAACTCTGTGCTTATATCTGAGGAAATCCTCCATAAACCTGCCTTCATCTGCCTCTGCTTTAAAAGCCACCAGAATTACCACACCATCTCAGTGACAGAGTTTCGTGAAGCGCAGGCCCCAGGTCAACACAAGTGTGGTTTCTTTTTTTGCCTGGCTCCTCGTACTTGTCCAGGCCTGAGAGACGTCGCTCTGAGGTGACGCAGCTGATCAGAGATCACGAACGAGCTGCAGTAAGTCCAGCTGAAGAACGACTGAAGCGACTGGAGCAGGAGATCAATGATCTGAGGAGGAGAGACGCTGAGCTGAAGCAGCTTTCACAAACACAGGATCATGTTCATTTCCTCCAGGTAACACAGATCTTCTCAAACACTGAGGACTTTAACAAGCTTCTGGAATTACAGGGAGTTTGTGATTTTGTCTTTGTGTTTGTAGAGTTTGCCGTCTCTCTATCTCTCTGGATCTACAGATGGATTCACTGTCAGTTCTCATCTGTATTTGGCTACATAGCGAAATCAGTCTCAACTCACAGACCATCTGCAGCAGTTCTGCAGAGAGACTATAGAAAAGACATATAGATTAGGTAAAGTCTTTTTTCAGAAATGGGTTAAGCATCATATATACAGTGGGGCTTGAAAGTTTGTGAACCCCTTGCAGAATCTATGAAAATGTGAATAATTTTAACAAAATAAGAGGGATAATACAAAATACATGTTTTTTTTTATTTAGTACTGTCCTGAATAAGATATTTTACATAAAAGATGTTTACCTATAGTCCACAACACACACACAAAAAAGCTGAATTTATAAAAATGACACCGTTTGTTTATGAACAATAACATTCAGAAAATAAGTCTCTTTCAGTCGGTCACGTTCAATGTACGTCAGTAGTGACCGACGAATTGGGATATCACCAGAGAGCCCTATCAGCTTATCAGTTAGTAAAACTAAACAAGCCAGTGGAATTGGTATGCGATATTTGCATAATGCGCACCACCCCCGCCAGGTGGGTAAAAATATGGAAGCGGATGCAATCGCACTCTGTCTTTTGCTGTGGAGCCAACCTGTTGTGTTCCTGCTATTGACTGAGAGTGAACTTCTCAAGCCTGTGAAGAGCCTTTGTTTCAGTGCTGGTGTTAAGGCACCTACAGCGAAGCCGCAAGCTTTCACGGAGTGAGCTTCTCGAGCTAACAGGTTGAATGGAACCTGTTTGTCGAATGGTGTTCCTATCATCGAGAGGACCCACGATCATGTTTGGGTAGGTCTGTGCTTTCCTTCCTGCAAGAAGGCTTGGAGCAAAGGCTGTCTTCCTCCATCCTCAAGGTGTTTGTTGCCGCTATCGCCGCACATCACTATGCAGTCGATGGTAAGTCTTTGGGGAAGCACAACCTGATCATCAGGTTCCTGAGGGGGGCGAGGAGACTGAATCCACCTCGCCCTTCTCTATACCCTCTTGGGATCTCTCCCTGGTACTTACATCTCTCCAGGTTCATCCCTTCGAGCCTTTGCAGTCAGCTGAGTTAAAAGTACGGTCCCTTAGACCATCCTCCTGGTTGCATTGGCCTCCGTTAAGAGGGTAGGGGACCTGCACGCATTTTCGGTCAATGAATCATGTCAGTAATTAGGGCCCGGTGACTCTCACGTTATCTTGAGACCCCGGCCTGGATACGTGCCCAAGGTTCCTACTACTCCATTCAGCGATCAGGTAGTGAACCTGCAAGCACTGCCTTCGGAGGAGGCAGACCCAGCCCTGGCTTTGTTCTGTCCCGTCCGTGCGCTGTGCCTGTACGTGGATAGAACGTGAAGCTTTAGGACCTCAGATCAGTTACGGAGGCCAGCAGAAGGAAAAAGCTGTCTCCAAGGAGATGATGGCCCACTGGATAGTGGATGCCATCGCCTTGGCTTACCAGGTCCCTTGCCCGCTCGGGTTGAGATCTCACTCCACTAGAGGAGTTGCCTCTTCCTGGGCATCTCGCTGACAGATATCTGTAGAGCTGTGGGCTGGGCAACACCCAGCACATTCGCTAGATTCTATAGCCTTCGTGTGGAACCGGTATCTTACCGTGTACTCGCTTCCAGTAGCCGGTAACGTGAAGAACCCGTTCTAGTGTTGGCTTGCTATGCCACTCCCATCCCCCGGGCCGGATACATGCATCCATTTGCTCCAGTAGAGTTCCCTGCTTGGCGAACCTGTCGAGTTCCTCCGCCTCCGCTTGCAGCTCGGACATTACGGAGTGTCTGATGCTAAGCCAAATATCTGTCTCTGTCGTTGATGTTTGGCTGGGTGCCATATGTTGTGACCCCTCCACATGAGTGCTTCCATATGTGTATTGTCCACGGTCAAACTCCCCACGGTGAGCTTGTGTCTTTCCCTTAGCAGAGCCAGCTCTGCTGTCACCTGTCAGATGAGTCTCCACCTATCTCTAGGCTGGAGCCATCCTAGGGACTCCATATGTGCATTGCCCACGGCCAGTCCATATGTGTATTTCCATGTAATCATCCCCTATGGGTTCGCTTCCCCAGTGTTGTCTAAGTCTTACTGTAGTGGATCTTGCGGAACAGCAGTAGACTCTCTCAGTGTGAGCTCACGCCCTTCTCCGCCCCAAGGTGCGCCGGTTGGCTGGAGCTTACGCTGGGTGCTGGAAGGGGTCAGTAACTGTGGCGTTTTATTTGGGATCCCAATTCATCGTTCACTACAGACGTACGGCGAACGTGACCGACTGAAAGGGAACGTCCCGGTTACGTATGTACCCTTCGTTCCCTGAAGAGGGAACGGAGACATACGTCCCGTCGCCACAGTTCCTGTGCCTTTGCTGTAGCGCAGACTCAAGGTTGTCTCCTCAGCGAAAAAGAGATTCTGCCGGGGGCAGTGCGCATTATGCAAATATTGCACGCCAATTCCATTGGCTTGTTTAGTTTCACTTGAAGCTGATAGGGCTCTCTGGCGATATCCCAATTCGTCGGTCACTACTGATGTACGTCTCCGTTCCCTCCTTCAGGGTTGTTTTGAGTAATGATTTAAATTCAGAAATGTTATTAACACAACAGAGTGAGCAGGGCAGAGAATTCCAGAGTTTAGGCGCAACAACACTGAATGATATGCCCCCCATTGAAGAGAGGCGATGCCGAGGGACATGAGAAGGCCAGAGTCAGAAGATCGTAGTGAGTTGGAACCGCAGTCGGTCATCACTCATCCAACAGATG